>SNQN01005430.1:25449-44523 GCA_008642245.1 Bassia scoparia | reverse complement strand
TGTTCTCTTTTTCTTAGGATCAGGAGGAAGTACAGAAAACTGCAGCCATGAATCAGGAAATAAAGCGTGTTTTGACAGAAGTTCTTCTGAAGGTTGCTATGGAAGTTTGAAGTTGACTCTGGTTTTTTATGTGTCTCTGTTTATTGACTGTCTCTATATAACCATAGGTGACGGATGATCTTTTTGATGAAATTGCCACCAAGGTTCTTAGTGAAGATGACCCTGCTGGTGATGGTATTGGCTATGGTTCTTACATATGTYATTATGTTTCTTTTTGGCTGTCACATGGMGTTTTAATTTTGACCTTTGAATCAATGCTTTTTTAACAGCTATTAATAAACCTGATAATCACGTTCCAATTCTCAAGTCATCGCCTCCACGTCCTCCTGTTCCTGCTCTGAAGGCTTCTGCAAAGGTTCTCATTCCCATGAAAGAGAAGGATTCTGATGGACATGCTAGTGGGGAATCTAGTTCAGGAATACTTGGGGCTGGGAATGTTTTAGGTCTTGCAAATTATGCCTCTGATGATGATGATGAAATCCAGACTTCTGGTGTGTCGAAGTCTCGCAGTGCTGCTGTACATGGTGCTGGTGAGAATGGTCATCGACAGCTGGAAGTTAAAGATCGCAGGGTTGCTGATGGTGATCATAGCAATGGCAGTTCACTTGGGGCTGAAGACCATCATGATCCTCCAGCTTCTAATTTGCATGTCCCCAAGATAACTCTGGATATTGATAATCAAGTTCAACTAGCTTCTTCTAAAAGCTCAAGCACGGTCCTTGGTGAGAAAGGTGATGGTGCTGTTGATGATGAGCAACCTGTTGTTAAGTCTGTTGCTGCTAAGTCAACAAACAATGATTACAAAGCAGCTTCTAGTCAACCAGATGTTCCCACTGAGAAAGAAAATGTGAGGAAGTCAGCAAAAGATGATTCTCAGGAAAAAGATGCCAGACGACGTGACAGACATGAAAGTAAGAGGAGTTCATCAGGAAGGGGAAATCACAAGGAGATAGAGAGTGGTAAAGAAAGGGAAGCTGAGAAGGAGACTCATGGAAGACGGGATGATAAGCYTCAAAAGAAGGATAAGGCAGAGAATCATAATGTCTCGAAAGAGAAGTCGAAAGAACACGATGATAAGCATGGGGAGAAAGCAAGGGAATCAGTTTCAAAAAGAAGGTCCCCTCACCATGATGATAAGGATATCAAAAAAGAAAGGGAGAGAGACAAGAAGAGAAGTGGTAGAGATGATGTTGATAAGAAAAGAGTTATGGGAAAGGAGTGGAGAAAGCGATAATCAAGACACCAAGGTCCTGCAGTGACCGCTGAGTAGGACATAATACGAAGACGGTGTCGTTCATCAGTTGGAGAAGGTAGGGATAGGAAGAAATGATGAGAATGAAGAAGCGGTGCAGATGGGGTTTCGGTATTGATGAGATTCTCCAGGGATGACTCTTAGACAGGTTGATATTAGTCCGCTCCCTGGCCGCACTTCTAGTACAATCTCGGAGTGGTCCCAGATTTTTAATCTCTGTTCTAGCTGTTGAGTTTGCAGGAAGATCATCAAGACTGAACTTGTCACCATCCCCTGTGAGGTCGTAGGCGGAATGGGTAGTGTGCTGAGTTGCATTTCTGCGTCGAGTACATAAGCGAGACTTTTCCCTTTTTTCATTGCTCATATTAGGGGAATGAATTAGCTTCCACTGGATAACCGGTCATCTTTGTTAATGGTGCATCAGTAATTTGATGTGCTGATAATTGATGAAATTGGAATTTAGTAGCGGGTGCTTCTTTGATATATTTTCTGCTGTGTTTAGTGACTGTATTTTAATTTCATAGAGCATATGTGCTTGATTCTATATCTAATTTCTTCATTCTTGATCGATTTGGTTTTTTAAATCTATATTAATGCTGTGTTTCTGTCTGCTGAAGTTAATTTACTTGAGTTATAGAGCTATGGGGTTTATTTACTTCTGTATTGTTTACGAGACGTTTATTTTTTATTCTTTGGTCTTTTTTTTTCTTCTAGTTTTTGATAGCTTACTCCTTAGTTGGTTTTTGTTGTTTCTATTGGAATTGTTTACATTGTAGATGATTAGCTATGTCACCTGGTGTTCAAGATAATTTAATTTATTAATAGACAATAATAGTGAATCTTTGTCCAACAGAATATGACATTATCATTTAAAACAGTCAAAGATTTTAATCTTTTATAGTTTTATGTGGACTTTCAATCTCTGCGAATTGTTTTTTATTAGCTGTTTTCTGAGGTTGATGTAGACAACTAATTTGTGGTATGATAGATTTTGTTCATCACTATGCTAGTTTTGGGTCAGGTCAGTGAACTAACAAATAACTTTCTCCTTTTTGTTAAACTTTGAACTCGAATTTGTCTGTCTCATTTCTTACTGAAAACAGAGATCAAGTCTTTGGCAATTGAAGTGGCATGTTTATTAAACTAAAACCAGTGGTGGCCGTAAGATATAGATGTAACCAAAAGAAGTTAGAGGGAAACTGAAAATGACTTGGTTGGAAGGAGGTGGGATACATATGGAAAATTTGGCTTACATGGGAATGAGGTCTTGATCATAGGGGATGGAGGAAGATGGTCTTTGTTGGTGATTACATGGATTATTCACGTTTGGTTCATGTAGCTATCCCTAATTTTTGGATTAAAAGTTTAAAACTTATTGAATKATTGATTGATATATGTAAGGCACTATTTGAGTATTGTTTAGGAGTACTATAGTGACCATCTAGTTTYCTCTYTTACTCAATCAACCCATTATGTTCTCTTAAGTCCTTTTCCGTCCAGAAGTGGCAACARGTTGGACCTTGAGTGGATTATGCATAATATGATTCCAACCTTACAGTTTGTATGTTAAATTTTAGTCGACTTCCGACTCCAACTTTGGAATTCGACTTCCAACTCAGACGGCAATCCCTTCAACTTTGAGTKTTTTTTACCCCTTTTTTGCCCCAATTTAGGTCTTTTCTATCATTCTATTTATGTGKATTTTAAGTAATTAAGTAGTTATGAAGAAATCCTTTCAACACASTATATGGTTTGGATTGCCATCCYTACGTGGCTACGTCAGTCCTTCACAATCAAAATCCCACCAAAGCTTGGAATTAAAGATTCATGTGTCACACTATCATTGTTGCTCAATGCTGGTTTTCAGCACATGTAATATTTTGGTAGTGTGGGAATGATTGTTATTACTGTCTATTTATTTTCTGAATATGCTCTCTTCTCCATTTGTGTTAGTGTGTTTATGTGCATGTCTTTCTGCTGAAAGTGGGAAGAATTGCTTYATGAAGTTTTTTGTTTGCATCATGTCGCTTTTAAACTACTTGTTTTTTCATCTAGCCTTAGCTTGCTGTCCATGCATCCAGGATGCAGCCGCAACTWAATTCCTGCCCAAGTTTTTAGTTTTTTCATGTATTTAGAGTACTTGATTTTCGTCTTTTTCGACAATAAAGGATGGAATTTTCCAGGCTATTCTCCTTGACCCATTTCCCATTTATTGGAAATCATCCAGTTTCCTGTCAATGYCAATGTCTTTGTCTAAGGGGTTTTACTGTTACTTAGTCTTTTACTGAATAAGGCTGAGTGTCATGTCCTGTATTTGAAGTCATTGCTTATGGGATCAGTATGATGGATGTTTTCATTTATAGACAAGTTTCGCGGTCTCCTCATAGCAAGCATTCACAGCGCAGGCATTCTCCTTACTCTTCTCTTGATGGTAGCAGGTATGCTTTGATTGTTGCTATCTTAGTTGGCATTATTCCTCTTTACATTTTGTTGTTTAAAAAAGGATTATAGGTGCTCTTTGGTTGTTGCTACATTAGTTGCAATACTCTTTATGTTTTGTTGTATCAAACCAAGATGATAATAAAAGAAAGCTGAGAGGAAGGCAATGGAATATTCTAACTATTAAGTTTTTTTGTTTTTTGTTTTTTGTTTTTTTTTTTTGACGGGAAACTAGAAGGTTAAATCTGTCTTTTTCTCTCCGTTTTTGCTAAAAACATTTTCATTTTTTATTCCCTACTTCTGACAACAATATAATTCGTCATAGGCAAAGTTGACAATTTGGCTCTACTGTCCTATGCTTGAGTTAGATATCTAACTAATTTCAGAATAGCCTAATTCTATTTAAACTAGGTGAAAGGTATATTCTGCCAATTGCTGAAAGTGACTGCGCAATTTGTCATAACTTTTAAAAATTTATACAGGGGTAGAAGGTCGAGATCAAGGTCAAGGTCGAAATCACCAGTGCGTCGCCGTAAATGAGTCAACCTACAAAATTTTTAATGATGGAAACTGGAAAGGGCCAAGATGAATCGCTTCATCTCTCTGCACCGGCAGGTTCCAATATGAGAGTAAAGCTCCCCKCATAAAGGGTGTATGTCCTGCTCGTTATTTGCTGATGCTTTCGAATACTGGGTGATGCTGCAGAACAATATGTGCAGAGAACTGAAAAGTTCAGGAATGCATTGTTCAGCTGCTAAAGCAGGAACTTAGGAGGGGATCTTTGCTCCTTTTTGTGTACGATTTAAGGCGTACATGTCTTTTTGATAATCTTATTTGTTTACTACAGATCTGAAACCTGTGATAGGTTGTATTGTGTTTCATCAATTCCCCTTGTATAAGTTCCTCTTATTTTTCGTCCTACTTTTACTGCTGTCTGTAGGTCTCATGGGATTTTTTTWWWTTTTTTTTTGTGTATGTAGTAATTTTTTTTAATGGATTCATTTTTGTCACGGAAACTGGTAATCAACTAGTCTGATATGTAAAAAAAATAAAAATTTGAGGTATTGGTTCCAGACTTCCAGGACTCGGAGATGGGGTGTGCTGTGCAAGATTGTCGAGTGGTTTTCTCCCCCAACTGTCATTGCGCTGAGGTTGCTGACTGTTGAGGCAACCATTGGGTATAAATTACATTGCAGAATGGAATTGAGGATAAGGAAAAGGAGCTTAAAATTGAAAAAAAAAAAAACAATTGAATCAAACTTGTATTACACCAAGATAATGTAATTTTGTCACGCTTTATAAAATTGTAATCGAAATGCATAATTTATTTTTACATGCATCTGTATGAAGTTATGATTGAAGTAAATGGCTGTCCTGAGCTTCTACTGTAAACAGTAACATCTGTTGTTTGTGTTTCCTAGTAAGTTTACGTTTTATTGGCAATACTTGAATATTTTATCTTTCAAATAATACCGAGAGTTGTCAATAAAACGTAACGAAGAGAGTAGAAAGTATTCAAATTTGATTCGTAGAGTAGCAAAGGTCTTCAGCCTTCCAARTTCCAACCTCATTCTGACTAGTTCACTTGTATGGTGTGGTTTGCCATGGTGTGTCGCCGGAACAATGGAACACTAATAGCAAGTTGTACAATTAGAAGTTCAGCTTATGTTCTTTGGGGGAGTAAGAATGTAAAATGAAGGGGATAAGAGTTGAGACAGTGACTGTGATAATCCTTCTGCAGTAAGACAAAATGTTCATTTTTCCATGTATAAGTATATGTAAGCAATGAACATTGATCTCGAAATATTTTACACCATACACCACAGTATCTGACCATTGCACTTTGTTATTACACCATAAAAAAACACAAAAATATGTGTGTGATCTTTCTTATCCAAGTTTGTGTGGGAAGGTTACTTCCTCGAAATCAAGTCTCCCGTGTTTCGTAAGAGTGAGAAATAACTTAGTTGAATTTTGTGGCTCACTAAAAATCAAAAGGTAGAAAATTTTTCATGGGGTATCCTTGAACACATGGTTCCTGAGCATTTTCAAATTTCATGATGTGTCACATTTTATCAAAATAATTCATAAGTTAGGCAAAGTGACAATTTTGTTGAGTTTTTTGGGTATTAAAATTACTAAAATGTCATTCATTTTGTATTTTTCACGTGTTTCACATGATAGCAAACTTATTCGTGAAATATCATCTTCTAACCCTTTTATTCAACCCTAAAATTCGTCAAAATTGTCATTTTCTTTTTAGCTATGATTATTTAGATAAAATGGGACACCACGTAAAATACCATAAATTAGAAATACCCAATGAAAATTCCCAGAAAAATAAGTTTCAATTGATTTTAAAATTAGGTAATCTCTAGCTTTTGTTCTAAGAAAAAATGGCCATGAAATGAAAATCCACCTATTTTCATTTTAGTACTTTGTGGCWCRATTTGATTTTCACTCAAGMGATATTTTATACGGGTAATTTTTATTTTCAAAAGAAAAMWRTRCARGTAWAAAAAGACGRAARRAATATACGAAGTACGGAGTACATTAAWTGAAATYGGTYAAYRATATCTTAAATTTTGGAATATGGTCAAACTTTATTTCCACAACGTCATTCCGTAATCAAAAAGTGATAATCACATGGAATTAACACTAACGCTGATTTCCCAASTATCAATAACGCCGTTGTTTGTGGTAAGGACTAAGGACAAGTTTGGCATGTCGCATGCTTACTATTAACGTGTTTGTTACTTCCCCACTTCCCTCCTTTTTCCGTTAATTATCCTCCTAATCAAAAATAATTTCCCCACTTCATATAATCAAATAACAAACAACTTTTGCTCTTATTTTTGGTTCAAAAAATAGCAATCTTTGTTCATTTTAATTATAATTCTCAACGTCAGAATTTCATCATGTCAATTTATCACCATTCTCCAATTAGCTTTAGCAAGGTAATCAACTAACACATCTTCATTTCATCATCATTGTAACATTTACATCATTAATTTTCAGGAATTTTAATTTGTTTTTTTTTTTTTAATTCTTGTTTTGATTTTGTAGGTGCTGAAATTTGGGTTATGGTCAATTTGGTTATCTGGGTTCCTYCTTATTTGCTTCTCATTTTATGCTTCTAAATTTTTGCCTTCTGTTAAAGTTGAAATCAGAAAACCCAGTTTTTTGCACCCAAGAAATTTTGTTGATGATAATAAGGTTAGTCCCAGAATAACCCTTTTTAGTGCTCCTATCATTGTTAATGGTTCTGTTGGAAAAAGACAGGTTCTTGCTGTTAGATCATGGCTAGGATTGTCTCCTAACATCAATGTTGTGCTTTTTGGCAACCACCAATCTTTGCAATTCTTTGTTTCCTCCTTTGGTTCTCGTGTTCGTATCGAATCCGACATTGATTTCTCGTAAGTGATCATGTTTCTTGTCTTTCATCTTTGTTAAACCTTGATTTTCTCTTTGTTGAATTGTTTTGAAGTATGAAGATTTCATTTGTGTTAGGTTGTTAATGTTGTTTAATATGATGGTAATTGATGTTATGCATGTTGGCGCACATTGTCTCACATGATGATACAATGTTGAAGTGACTCAGGAGATTTTATATCAGTATATTATAATTTCTACTTGATTTTTTTATGTTCTTTCTGATGTTTTTCTATTCAATAAACTTTGGCAATTGAAAAATTTACTCATCATTGCTCTTTCATAGCAAATAGTATTACATTTGTTTGTTTGTATTTCTCAAAATCACAAGTGAATGAACTATGGATGGAATAACCTCATTTTCTGAAGTTATGTGTGCATAGATGTGTGACTATATTGTATTGACTAGACCGTAACAATAGGTTTTATTGATTGATGACGACCTCCAACAAAATGCTGTATAGTTTGAGAATTAGATGTGTCCATTATGTTGCGGCATTAGACTAGGTACAGCTTAACATATATAAGCTGAGTTGCTGAAAGTTTCCGTCTTTCTGATGTTTTTTAGGATGATAAGTTTTTGGTGCGTGTTCTTCGTGTAGGTTCCAAAATGTTCCATTCTTCCATTCCATGGTTGCTAGAGCGGAGGCATCTTTATCAGAAATTTCTGTTATGATTCATCCTGAAACTCTTCTTTTTCCAGACTTTGTGTCCACTTTAAACCATGTTTATGAACTTGATCATGATTGGTTCCTTGTTGCATTCCCAAAGAGAAGTTCCTTCTTTCCTTACGTTTTGGATGAAGCTGGGAGGCAATGGCTAAGAGAGGATAGCAAACCAATATCATTGCGCAAGGTATTAAAGAACCTTGTACAAATGCAAAGCGGATGAGCCATATGAGACCCACCATGATTGAATTTGTACTCTATTTTATCAGTTGCAGGAGGTTCTTGCTCAGACGTGGCAATGGGATCACTGCAAAGGGAGGATGCTTATCGCCTGGAATAACAAGGATCTGCCTTTGCATATGGGCGTTCTCCCTCCCTTTTTATACGGGAAAGGGCTACATAATCATTGGTTCATCAATGAAGTACATCATTCCAACTACAGGTTTGTGTTTGATGCAAGTTGGACCATTACAAGTTTTTATGTTCATGACCCAGATGATCATGAGCCTGGAGTTTCCACCTTGCCAGCACATGCAAAGATGAACTGGGAGTACCGTGGAAATCTTCAACTTGCGGAATTATATGGCCTGTTATCTTCTCATGAAGTTGATGTCTCTGATTTCGTTAAGCTTGTTAAGTGTGGCAGAGAATTTATGTTCACTGACAGAGACCAAAATGTCGTTTATTCACCTGGCTATCACAGCTCAAATAGCTTGTGGAAGGAACAATTCGTACAGTCTAGGAGGCAAAATAAATTAATTTCTTGTCTTTCTGGTTTTAACACCACAACTGCGATTATCAATCACTCTCTAAAGGTCAAGAAGAATACTTCTGTGCCTCTGCAGCTGCCATATGGCCTGGAAAATCTTCTACCTATTTTAGCCGATGGAAATAAAACCGTTGTGATTGCTGTTGCCGGATACAACTACAAGGATATGTTAATGAGTTGGGTTTGCAGATTGCGCCATCTAATGGTTGATAATTTTCTTGTTTGTGCCCTTGATAATGAAACATATGAGTTCTCTATCCTACAGGTAAATTTTTGCTTCTCTTGGCACTCAATTTTGGTTCGTGCATCCCTTTGTGATTCCATAACCTAAGCATGTTATGCTGCTATCCTTATGACCCTTTTTTCCGACAGGGAATACCTGTTTTCATGGATTCATTAGCACCAAGAAACATAAGTTACGATGATTGCCACTTTGGGACTAAGTGCTTTCAAAATGTCACGAAGACAAAGTCAAGATTAGTTGTGCAGATTCTGAAGCTAGGATATAATGTACTCCTAAGTGATGTTGATGTCTACTGGTTCAAAAATCCCTTACCATTGCTTCAATCTTATGGCCCTGGTGTGCTTGCTGCACAATCTGATGAATACAATCTAACTGGTAATCTAAATCCCCATATATGGCTTTTATATTTCTGTATCTATATTTGTGTGAACTGCATATCAAAGGGTGCATGAACTTTCTGCATTGGCATTCTAAGCTGATAGAAAACATTAACAACAGAATCTCAGATAACAGATTGATACTTATCATTGCTAAGTCAGAAATTTTAAATTCGTGGTATGCTTTTCGGATGTTTAACAGAACCATGAGGATATAATTGCATGTTTTTTTTAACATTGGAGCATTAGATAAATGCTTAATTATCTTCGGGGTTATTGGGTATCTTAACTTTTAGCGAAAACATATCCTCTCTTAGTCTCTTAGGAGCATATTAGAGAGAAATTCAGTAATTCACCAAAATCTCTCAGTTTTTTCTTTACCAAACAACACCACATTGTAGAGTGAATTGTCATTGATCCTATCTTCCTCTTTACCAAACACCTCTGCAATCTTTATTATTAAAAAGTAAGCGGGTAATAGGTCTTAATATCTTGCACTATGCATATTTTACCTGACTTTTGTCAAAAATAAAGTCTGGTTTCTGACCTTAATCTCATCTTCTAGTGCCTATTAACTTACCAAGGCGCTTGAACTCTGGCTTTTATTTTGCTTGGTCTGATGCACCAACCATTGCTGCCCTGGAGAAAGTGGTGATGCATGCTATGACTTCAGACCTATCAGAGCAGCCAAGTTTTTATGACACTTTGTGTGGGTTAGATGGATCTAATCGTGTTGGTGGCGACAGATGTTTGGAGCCCAAAACAAATCTTATTGTTCAGTTTCTTGATAGAAACCTCTTCCCAAATGGTGCCTATGAAAATCTGTGGGGGGAAAGAGATGTTCAAGCAGCATGTGCAAAGAAGGGATGTTACGTTCTTCATAACAATTGGATTAGTGGGAGAATCAAGAAACTAGAACGTCAGATTCATTCAGGGCTATGGGACTATGACGTCAGCTCAAGGATGTGCTTGCAAAGCTGGCACAGAATGAAGACGATAACTTTCACCTGAAGTAGCAGTTGAAGTTTGCAGTTTTTTTGCTCTTGAACTTCAAATTTTACACAAGCTGAAGTACTGAACAATCGACGAACACAATCTCTGTTCTGTTTGTGAGGTCATTATGCGGCATTTCTTTTAACACAAGATCAGTAGTTCACATTCCCAACAATCCAACATTATAAAAGAGATATGATGTTACGCTCGAGCAGTTTTTAGTAGACATAATGCTGACAATGGTCTATCGCAAGATGCTACTCCTTATGTTTCCAGTGGAGACATTTTAAAAGAGCTGTTGATTTTAAATTGATTGGAATAGTATGGTCCAGCATCAAAACTGCACTAAGTGAAGAATCTGAAGATGCTATGCAGAAAGTTCTAGCGAAGCATCTCGCCTGGAATTTTGGAGATTAAGCCTGGACAAGCCATTCCTCATGTGGCACTGTTCAAGATATCAGATGTCTTACATACTACTTGAAGCTTCAAAAACTCAATCAAAGGCGTTCTCCTGGAGTTTTCCACATTTGAAATGGTAATGTATACATCAATGCATGTCTGGCTGAGAACTTGTCCAATGACCTATGACCCTGTGAATCTTTTATCATTGAAGTGATCAAGCTTTATAAACAGAGTAAAAATTGGAATAAATTGTGCTGCCTTACAGAAGTGTATCTTTAGCTTCATGTCTCGCAGTCTGGATAACATGTCCATAATGATAGTCAAATGATGAATTAGCTTTTTCTTCCTTTGCTCATATTTTCCGTATAACCTAAAAAGATAACCCAAGTTCTTGTTATAACCCAGAACATATAGCTTTTCAAAGGAGAAAGCAAGTGGACCCATATTAAGGCAACTCTATCAAAGGCATTCTTTTGGATAACTCGTTTACTTCTGGTTGAATGTTTCAATTGAAGAATCCTGGTCAGTAGGAGAAATACATGAAAGGGTGGAAGTTTTCTGTCTCTGGTTAGATGCTACTTCACCACAGCATTTTTCCGTCCGAAATGAGCTGCGGGCTTCTTTCCTTGTTATGGTATGTCATCCTTCCATTGTATTTGACATCAATATTTGTCTATCACTTAACCACTATTACTTGGCGGAATTTTTATGTTATGGGATTAATTGATTGATTTATTTTTTCTTGTATCTTTATAGAGCTAGAGACTATTATGACTTGAAAAATCAAAAATGTTCTCTTGTGTATTTTTGGGAAAAGTAGGTTCGTTGAGTTATTATCTGCTGTATGCTTTATTCTGCTTGCACTTTGGAGTTTATTGGTTGCATTAGTGGTTGTGTTAGGAATTGAATGCTGTAAGAAACACATTTCTGATCTTAGGGAACTCAGTTGCCATCTGACACTTGATGCCTTGTAGAAAAGGATTAGGCAAATGTTTCTACTTGTATAAGAAATCATTCTTCCTCTGTAACTAAAGGTTTGCTACAGAGGAAAATTTATATGCACACAAATAATATTCCTTTGTTACAAACATTCGGTTACAGAGGAAGTATGGCCTGCATTATATGTCAAGAATATTATTCCTTCCAAAGCATTTATCTGAATTATCTCTGGGCTTAGACTTAAGAGCATGGAAAGATCATTGTGAAGTTTCATTATATTTCAGGACTAATGTAATCTTACATTACACATGGATGAAATATTGCAACATTGCCGCAGTCTAGTACTTCCAGCCTCCAATATGATGATATTAACACTAGGAAAACATTCTGTTCTCTGGTTCATGTTAGCCGACCCCACTTATGGGAATAAGGCTTTGATTGATTGATTGATTGAAAACATTCTGTTCTCGTACAAAACCAAAACTCTCTCACTTCAATCCGATATATAATATGGTCAATGTTATTGTTGAATCGTACTTATAATACATATGATAAAATCTTGGTCAAGATTGCTGTGTAAAAAACTGCAACAAATCCACCAACAGGAATTGTCACGGCCCAAGAAGTGACAATCTCCTTTACTGTCTCTGCTCTGACACTATTTAGTCCTCGGGCAAACCCTACTCCCATTACAGCACCCACTAGCGTATGAGTGGCTGAGATTGGCAACCCTAGCTTTGATGCAAATAGAACCACCGATGCAGCTGCAAACTCTGCTGCAAATCCTCTTGTTGGTGTGAGTTCAGTGATCTTCTTTCCAATAGTTAATATAACTCTGTAACCCCACATCATTAGACCTGCCACAATCCCAAACCCTCCCCATGCAAGAACATCAATCGGGATAAGAATCTGACCGCCAGCAGTAGCCGCACCTTGGAGTATCGATAATGCTCCAGCCAAGGGACCAATAGCATTAGAGACATCGTTTCCTCCATGTGCAAATGACATGAAGCAGGCCGAGAGGACCTGCATATATCCAAACACCCCATACACAATCTCCAATTGGGTTCCTTTAGGGCCTGCTATGTCCGAAAGAAATCCTATGTTCTTCTGCTCCGGATGATCAGAATGGGGATCATCATTGAGCTGGGTTTGTGTTGTGGATTCGGCTTTGGCGAGTAGGGGGCCTAGTTGTATTCTGATCATTCTGTAGACTATAACTGCTCCAACAAATCCGCAGGACAATGCTTGGACGAGAGCCAGGGGAAGGGTTGAGCTAAGAGGGAAGGCTGCAAAAGATATTCCTGTTACTCCCAAGAATACTGCTATTGGTGCAGCTGCAGCAGCAGCCTGTCCTGGATTCTCAGCACTGTAAACAAACTAGATCAACGAGGCCAGTTAGATCTTCCGTGTGTTGTATTAGTTCTTTGTTTAGCTAAAATGGTAATTTATAATTTCATGAGATATTCCTTGATTATTTTCATATAGTATTAAGTGACATTTATGACTAGTAATCTCAGTTGAAGTGCCTTGAAAAGATACATACCCTGCGGATACATTTGTACACCACGAATGACATGACTGCGCCCAATACAGGTGAAAAAATCCAAGATGAAGCAACCTTAGCCAGTGAGCTCCAGAAGACAGCGTTAGCTCCTCCATAGACGAGACCAAACCCAACCATTGATCCTACAATGCAATGAGTTGTTGAAACTGGCCAACCATAATAGGATGCCACCTGTGGAGCCAATATGGATTGTCAATTCTAAATATCTGTGAATTTAAATTTTCAAGTTCTTGTTTTTTCTTCTTTCTTATAGAAATTAAAACCTAGGTTGATGACCTAATTCATCGATGCGGTCCTTTGCTGATGATAGACATGAATTTTAATAATGTCATAGGCATAGACATTTTATGTTGATTTTTTCCCCTATTGAGAAGCCATTGTTCTTTTCTTAATTATCTCTGTAAATCAACTAGGAAGGGATATGGTGCTTGCATGTTGCATCCTGTAGTTTTAGAGGATTCGTAGAACCCTAAGCGTAAGGCTCGACACTAGGGACGAAGTTCATGGTTCACTGATTCTATACTTTCTCTTATTTTACTGCCTTCATTTCCCTCATACAATCATGGTCTTGTGAAGGTAGCTTCCATTAGTGTTTTTATAGATTCATAAAACATAATTTCTTCTCAAATATTTAGGGGCATGAAAAAGTCTCCTTATGGAAAAAATTCTTTGTCACAAGACTCACAACCCATGTATTACTCCTGACTCCTGATTAGGAATTATGAAATATCGAATGTGGGGATTTCGTAAATATGAAAAATCAGCAACTGAAGTCGAGACTCTATTCTTTTGCTATTTCTGTTCAAATAATCAGATAATCTTGATGTTTGCAGTCCTTTGTATAACATGCCAAATTCAGAATCTTAATCTTGCTATTACTTGCATTTCCCTGCATTTGATTTGTAATTTCTAAGTTTCTCTAAAATTTTGAGCAGAAAATTTAATTCATATGCTTCAATATCTTGAATTATTCTCTCATTTGCTTCTATTCTAAAGAGGTTTCAGGCAGCTATCATAAAATATGAACTATGATGACAGAACCAGAGAAAAAAAAAGGATTTGGAATTCACCTGTAGCCAAGTACCAGCAGATGCAAGGGAAGAAAGAAGTCCTGCAAAGAGCAATGTATCCTTCCCCTGAAACACATTAGCAACAAGAATCCCCTTCTGCATTGTGCTTGTGACATGTCTACCCATCAAGAGCGCCCCGGAAAACTCCAGAACAGCAGCTGTCAACACCGCCTGCCGTATCGTCAGAGCTCCAGACCCAACAGATGTGCCCATGGCATTGGCCACATCATTTGCACCAATGTTCCAAGCCATAAAGAACCCAAACAGCAAGGTAACATAAGAAAGCATCTTTGTCTTAAGAGGCATTCCTTGACCAAGGGACTTCATGAACAATGGAAGAGCCAATGCAGCAAATGCCATGCATACTGATATTGCAACAGCTGTTCTGGATGATATGTTRAAGGCTTGTGCCATTCCATGTAATTTGCTGGATTTCTTCCCTTCGTCGCGGTGTTGATCATTGGCATCATGCTGAGTGGTGGTGATGATCTCTTCATGTGGTTGGCCTTCTGCATCAGCAAAGGAAGACAGTGAAGCTAAAGGGCAGTTGAATCTTGAAGTTCTTAGYCTTAGAATTGGATGACAAGTTTTAACTGGTGGAAGTTGAAGCTTGAATACAAGACAGTCTCTTTTCTCATTGTTTGGAAGATGGTAGTTATACTTGGGAAGGTAGCTGGTTATAGTGTTTCTTGTTGATGATAACAGGTAAGAAGAAGAAGTCATGACTCAGACAATGGAAAAGAGGGAAACAATTCAAACAAAGGGCAGTTTGGTTGTTGTGTGGAATGAATGAAAACAGGAATTAAGAATCAGATTATTCAGGTGGGCTCTTAGCCATGGAACATGGTGAATATGAGATTGATGAGAGAGAAAGGAGAGAGTGGGATGAGACAGAGAAAGTGGGCATCAAGCATATTGAATTAGAGACATGTTTGGTGAGGATGAATTTGGAAGTTTGTTGTGGTTGCTTTGAATGAGTGGTGTGTGTGTGTTGCTTGAGGCTATCACAACCACACAATATTCCCTTCTCCTAAAAAAGGTCCCTGTTATCAGATTCTTAACATAWTAAGACTCTTATCCATTGATAAACAGTTCATCTCACTCAGATTCTCTTGCCAAATTTGATCCAAGGTCTCTGATTTTGATAGGTTGCCTAGATTGTGAATCTGTTCTTTGGAGTAATCTTCAATTTTTAAGTTCATTAATTGAACTTTGTGAATGGAGATTGTCAATAGAGTTGTTCAAGCATGGACTGGTCTTGCTCAATTGGTCAAACCATTTTCGAAGTTTATAGGTTGTATTAGTCCAAGTCCAGTCAAAATGGACCGGATTTATCGGGCTAAACCATTTWTGTCATACGATTTTCTTAAGCCCTATCCGTTTYGACTTATTATAATTCAGTTCAACACAGCTTCACACTGTATTTCAGTTCAATTTATTTGGAAAGTGAAACTAGATTTTCACYTTCATCAATGCGCTAACAAGTTGGAAAAATACCTTTGATTGAGTTCTTTTGTTTTCTATTGCATTTGAATTAGGATTAGTTTTATGGATTGTAATCAYGAGAGGGACAYCSAATATTTCCACAAAACTTTATCAAATAAATTAGAGTAATAAATAATAATTGTATTTTTCATTGTTTATATTTTTATTTTTTTTTATGGATTTGATTTGAAAATCTATATGATAAGATGTGGTTAAGATGTGATCATGTCATATTTCCACGTATTTTACATTTATATTAATTGGGCTTGTTTAGTGGGTTGGGTGTTGAGCCCAKCCCCATTCCAACAGGAATAACAATTAACAAAGCATGATTTTGGAGTTTTGGCCTTTTGGGTAATGGGCATACACAATACCCTTTTGACAAAAATCACATTATGTGCAACAATTTAAAGTTTATGCATGTTGATGCAAATCATGCAATGCTCTTCCCCCTTTTTCAAAGTTGTGTTGATGCAATACTTTGATTGTTAATATCTATAATAATGTTGAATGCAATTTTATTTTAAAAAAAAAAATCATATTATTAAAGAATTTAATAATGAGAAAATTCTAAGAAGAGCTAGCTACTTGAATATATTTCTTTTCATAATTAACAATGTGATTAGCGGTGCAAATCCAAATAAAAAGAAGTCATCCTATGTGTTCCTATGCATGTGGGAGAAATGTTGGGCAATAATGAGACAAATGAGTAGATTTCGAGAGTCCGAAAGGCACGTTAGTGAAATGTTTGAATAGAACACTATGCTTCTTTGTTAACACTGAAATGAGATAGGAGGTCATCGCAACTATACTTGTTTTTTGAGGAATAAAACACTGAAATGAGTAGATTTCGAGAGTTCGAAAGGCACGTTAGTTTTGTTTAAATTATTTAAATGTGCTTGAAGGGTAGTATACTTGTTTTTTGAGGCCAATACTAGACAAGCAACTTCTGAAATCGATCCTGAGTCTTAACCATTTGGTTCAAGTTTGGTGTATATGTGATTTAGTTGCCAGAAAGACTCTCAACAACCTTGAATCATACTAGTATAAAGTCCATATTTTTCGAGTTTTCAAGACATAGAATARAAATTGTCATAAACTTGACATGAGGCTCCATTGGTTATATTATGAATTTATGATGACTCCACGCAAGAAAACTCGAGCAAAATAGTGTGTTTAACCTTATGGGTGTTGAGGAATATGCGTAAAACGTGAATAGAAAGCATCATACTTTTGGATTTTGTGGGTAAAACTTGATGAGAGACCTCTAGAATTGACCTCGAGCACATGGTACAAGTTCAAGGCATACGTGAAACGGTCACTGAGATGACCCCATGAACGATCGAAAATCAAAAACTATATAATCCACGTTTTTCGGGTTAGTTCTACGTACATCATTGCTAAAAATGCTATGTAATCCACGTTTTACGAGATCGTTCCTAACTTCTCAAGAATGAGACATAGTCCCAAATGTCATAATTAATTCTATTTTAATTATTAATACTCCAYATTTGAGGTAGGTGATATGAAATGTCCCACTAGTTTAGAACTTCATTCATAGTACTCCAACCTGATTTGGGGGATGAAACACTCTAAAAATTGGTAAAGAGTAAAGGAAATTTTAAAAAACTTATACCCTCAAAGTACCCCTATTTGGAATTGAACTATTAACCTCAAGGGAAGAGTGATATATAACCCTAAAGTTTATTGTTTATTGGTGTTCACATTACATCAACTTAAAAGTTTTCATATATAACTCTAGCATATAGTGATTACTTGTAACAGTTTTAAAAGCTATTTGACAAATAGTTAGATATCTAACTCTTCTAAATGTGTGAGAGGGATACTAATGTAATTTTATTTTCTTGCGACATTCACAAACACTGTATTAGAGAGTTAGATAAATAACTTTTTTAGCATCAACAGAAAATATGATAAATAACCTTTTTCTTTTCATTTTTTAATCATTAAAAAAATACACTTTTCCGGGTGAACAACTAGGGTATCCACCGCCAACAGCAGTGACTAATTCCCCACCCCGGGTGCTTCACTTAAGGGTAAAGGGTTGGCCAATGATCTCTTGTCATTCCCAAAGACCGGGATTCAAACTTCTAACCTCTTGATTAAGAGACACGGTGAACAACCACCATGCCAAGACCACTTAGTTAAATCACAAATTAATTCCGTTTTTCATTCAATTTTAAATCACAAAAAAAACACTTAACCTTCATCACAAAAAAAGACACTTAACCTTAATCACAAAAAAAAAGACACTAAACCTTCATCATGAACTGTGAATCACAAATTAATTCCATTTTTATGTATCATGGACCATTAACTTTTGTTAAACCTTTAGTCAAGTTGGGCTGTTTTGTCACACTTACTTGACTTAGCATTATTAGAATCAGCCACAAAATATTGGGCTACCCAATTATGGAAGTGGACTCAAATTTGGAGTATAGCAAGTAGTGCCTTCTTTTAATTTGAGGCCATTAATTGTTTCACTTTAGTGAATAAAGGGACAAAAAATTAAATAAATTCACTTGTTCCTTTTTCAAATATATGTTAATTAAAGGAAATAAACTATCACAACAAACGTGCAATTTTGGATTAATAACCTAAAAAAGGACAAATATATAGTAGTATCTTTTTAGCAAGTTTATCAATATTCAAAACGTGAAATTTGGCTCAAAAAGAATAAAAGAAAGCAACTAATTAATGGAAATAAGAGAGAAGCCAAGAGAGAAAAAATATGTCTTTGTGGAATTATATTGACAAATTAGGACATAAAAAAAAAATTGAAAGGGTAGGAGTTGCGGAGATGCAAATGTTAGAGTTAGATGTGCAGAAACAATAAAATTGTTTGAGTAAGAAGTTATCCGCAAGAAAGTTGGTGTCACATACATTGTGCAAATTAACTAATTAATTATAAGAGAGAATTGTTGCTTTGGGTTTAGACATGTAAGCCAAAGATCTTAGAGAACACTGGTATGAAGAGTGGAAATATGAAGATTTCAAATGTAGTAAATGACACCGAAAATGACTTAGTTGTAGGGAAATCTTTGTGGATGACCACACAGATCAGAATGATTTTCATGTAACCGATTAACCCCGCTTATGAGATTAAGACTTTGATAAGATTGATTGATTGACTTAATTAATTACAATTTATGTAAATGTTTTTGCATTGAGGGAAGCCATTAAAATACAATAATCTATGCAATGTACATTTTATATATCTATTATATAAGGGAAGGGGGGAGGAAGATGGTGTCCCCCCTCATAAAAGTCTTTTATACCCTTAATGAATTTTGAAAATTTTGAATTAATGTGTCTAAACTACCCTTTTGCTTATTACGTGATTAAAAATGAAAATT
>SNQN01005430.1:6067-25424 GCA_008642245.1 Bassia scoparia | reverse complement strand
CATTTTTCTTTATGTACTTAATTAGTGAAAAGTTTTAAACAATGAATTGAAGCATTAATGGTTTATTTTGAATTTCAAGTCATATTTAAAAAAACAATTCAATAAATTCGTATTACTAATTAGCTATAAACATTTTATTCTGATACATACTTTATAATTATTTTTAATGATGAAATACAATTTTCATAAGCCTAAGCACGCATCGCGTGCACATAAAAACTAGTTAGTATTAATAAGGTAAATCGAATGGCACACAAAAAAAACATCAAGTTTGATCTTTACCACACTACTTGTAGTGTAGAGAAAATTTTCCTAAAATGAATGAAATACTTTAGGAATAAATATACCCAAAAAATACATGCATTATATTGGTAGTTGTCGAAATTAGTAGGAGAACTTCAAGTTAGATACTTTAACCCTAGTTTATTATTGTCAAAAATATGAATGGCCAATTAAGCAAAGTTTTGGAAGAATCATCACTACCACAAATTTTTTGCAAGTGTCAATTCCATATTTCCCGTAATTGTGGAAATACATAAATGATATGGAGTTTAATTGAAGAATATTATTATCAAAACATTCAAATTTGATACGTGGAAGTGTTGTGGATTGCATATTAGAAGACATAACATGACTAATTCATCAGTCATCACCACGTGATTTTTTTGAAGAATTTGCCAATAACAAACCATGTCATGCATAAGGTTACTATGTTGGGAATCTAATTATTGATCCGATTAAGTTAACAGAATATTTCAAATTAAGTACTTATATACTTTATCATCAGATTATGTAACCGTATATCGAATTGGTAATAAGCGCCCCTAGATGTTGGAGTTTTAAATATTATATTATATATATATATATATATATAATATATATATATATTATATATATTATATTATATATATTATATTTCTTAAATTGGTAAAATGTTGGGGTGTATGTCATAATCAACGTCAATCTGTAGGTGTAATTAATGTTAATTTCAAATTAATATTTTTACTTTTAGCTGCCTTATCTAACGTCTCGAGGGTGCTCGTTAGCTTTAGCATTGTATAATTAGATTTGTTGTTGGTCCCATTTACCCAAATCTTACTTACTGTTCAACGTCAGAATACTAACACCCTCATCACCAATACCATAACAAAACATGTATGAGACACAAGTACATAACATATGAGGTGCCTTCTTGTTGGGTGCCACAACTAGACTATGCAAGTTTTTATGTTGTACACATAGATAGAGACATTGATGACTAGTTCATACATGCTCAATGCACTTCTACGTGTCGCTTCGTATTTAGTTGATGATTAAATTTACGTACACGTACTTTAATAAGATGGCCTGGTCGCTCATGGTCTGCCTCACGTATGTACTATTCCTGCAATCGTGTTGCGACGTGTAATTGACTTATTAGCCTAATGTGATCTTAATCATTATTATGCATGCATGTACCCTTGAAATCAATTTTAAGCAACCCTTAATCACTACGCATTAGCTAGCAACATTATTTTGTTTGGTATTCCTATGATTTTCTATCTCATCAATCTAATCACATTTCTCTCATTTTCAAATCAATTAACAATCCTACTTATTAATAAATTAATACAAATTACATGTTTATTATTTCGAAATAACGTGTATAATATACTGCATGTATGATGTATGTATTTCGTGTACAAGTTATTCTTAGATCTTATTATACAACAGTAACTTGACCTAATTCTTAAACCATGCATTAAGCCATGAAATACAAAACAAAGAGATGTGTCCAATACACAGACCAGCTGCCATGCATGCATGGATGATGGTCCATTGGCGCAAAAGGTACGTGTTAACCGCCATGCGAACATAAAATCTAATTTTCGATTGCGATAAATAATACTCATTTGTTGTAATTATTATATGAGAGAAAAAATACAATAACATTATGTGTATACAAGATTAGAATTATTGCTATAATAATGCGACTATACTAGCGAAATCTATTACGAAGTAATAAAAGAGTAAAGATATTGAATATTTAGTTTGAAGAAAAACATTGAACCTAAATATATCTTTATTTATTTATTTATTTATTGATCGATTAGGCAAGAGCACATGCATGTTTTTGTCATATGTATAATATACTATTAACAAATCCATGGAATTGAACCTCAACAAGACGAGATTTGACACAAACACCAATCAATCATTATTTGGGTGCATGAAATATAGGGTTAAGATTGATTTTGTACATTTCTTATCATTTTATCAATAATTAGTTATGAATCTTATATATCCGCTCCTAAAACAAAATTAATGTATGCATTAAATACACAATAAATTTATTGTACATCGAGCATATAGTGACCTTTTACATCAATATAGTGACTAATTATTCTTTTACTTCAATATAGTGATGATTATAATAAGGGTCACTATATGATCAAAAAGAGTTACTAATTGAGCAAAATGGTCACTCTAATCTGGTAATATATAAGGAGTATATAAGCATGCAATATTTGTTGCCATATTAGATCTGATTAATAAATATATTGTAATTAAAATAAAGTTAAATTAAATAAAATTAGTGGCTCACATAGCTCTTATTATGGTAGCCATTTTTTAGATGATCGTCGTAAAGTCATCCCAACTAATCCTCTTTAGCGAGATGTTTAGTTCATAAGAAAGCATGGAATACATACATATATATATATATAATATATATATATATATATATATATATATATTATATATATATATATAGATAGATAGATAGATGTAACTGATTAACTAAATGGTGATACATATAAAAACATACGAGTACTTAAATAAGTTAAATTATGTTGAAGAATTTATAGTGTTTCGGGTGAAACAATATGATCCAGATGTGATCTTGATTTGGGTGAGGAAGACTTGTGTTAGTTCTTGCTTGATCGTCGGTTTCTTGTAAAATAGAGTAAAAATGTTGCTACCTCTGAGGTTTTTCCGAGTAAAACCTCTCCAAAATTGTATGAATTTGTTGATAATTGAGTATTTAATGTGAGTGTTTCAGAGTTTGGTACCTGATTTTGGACCTCTGGGTTTAGAAATTTTAGACCCATTGGATCTGGGTCGAGTTTGATGGTCCAAAGAGGAATGGATTATCGTGTCTAGTCGAGTCCTAAACATCAGAGTATCAGACCCAGACCATACCCATGGACCCGTATAAATATAACCCTAAACTTTGTGGAATGAATTAACATGATTCGTATGTGTTTGAAGCTAGTGAGTTAGACTAGCGATAATTTATGATTTTGATGCTGAGATTGTGTGAACAACTTGTATGTTGCGACTTTGAATTTGATATGTTAAGGTATTATGAGGTATTTTAATATTTAAGTGATTGTCGTCACTAGTACAAACATATAAAATAGGGTAAAATATTAATGAATTAAAATGTTCTAATTTAAACAGAAAATTAAGAAAAACTCATTTAGGACCCTATAAGAACCCATAAACCCATCAGACTTTGTGGTTTGGGTCCAAAATTTCGGACTCAGCAAATGTGGGTCTGGTCTAAATCTCAAAAAAATGAGTGGGTCTGGGTCTAGGCGAACCCGACCCAGACGCTACTCATTGTCATCTCTAACCTTTAATTTATCCTTGAGCTGGCACGAGCCTGTATGTCGTGTTAGTGTTTGGTTTTGGTCTCGCACTGTTTGACCTTGGTGTATAGTGAATGAGTTAATACTTAATACCCATACATTTATACTCAAAGTCGTATCATATCATTAGCAATTTAGCATGATTTGTAAAATGGGCGTTGCTGGAAACACTACAAGTTGTCAACCTGGTCTCGTCAGTCGTCATCAACACGTGTAAGTTTGCGATCTTTCGAATATCCTTAAACAACAGGACAGCCGACCTCGAGAAGAAGCTCATCAACTTACCTTACGTACATACCTCATTTACCTTACGTACACATACCTCATTACCTACGTACATACCTCATTTGCCGGGAAAACTGATTCAATCCGTTTATCGAACATGAACTCGACTTGAAATAAGCGGGTTTGGGTTGAGGATTTCGACCCAATAAATAAATAGGTTAACCTGATTAAACCATTTTATTAAACGGGTTAGGTTCGGTTGGATTTTGAACCCGAAAATAATGTGAAAAAGACCCATTTAATAATTTTATATAAGAAAATGATATATAAAATGGGAAAATTGCCACAAAATTTCATAAAAATTTAAAGATCTATTATAAATATTTTATTGAATCTATTCTGATTTTAATTAAGTATTGCTTTTAATTTGTACACATATACATTTAGCATTATAAATATTATAAATATTTTTTATAAAAATTATAATAGATAAATAGTTAAACGGGTTAAGTGGGGTGACCCATTTAATAAGCAGACGGGTTAGTGCTGAGCTTTTCAACCCGTTTAATAAATGGGTTAAAACTGAGTTGATAGAATTCCGACCCGTTTATTTTTGACCTGAACCCGATATGATTTGTTAATTAGCGCCCTAGATGATATACATAATACATGTGTATAAGTTAAATAGCTATTATGTCAATCATTATATGATCATATCGTACACCATGTCAAATCACGTTGTATATACTTTGTACTCTTAATAGAAAACTAAAGGTCATACACTCATACTCTTAATAGAAAATGAATAGATTTTAAAACACTTCGATATCAAATACGAAGCAGTAGATATCAAATATGTCATGAAATTGAGTCTATCCATAATCCCATCAAAAAAATCTATTTATAATTCAAGTTTTTTTTTTAACATAATTCAAATTTTTTAATATCCATCATAATGACAAATGTGTATATCTCATATTGATATACTCCGTAATAAAAGCATTCAATAAGAGAGTGAGGAATAACACAAATAGTTAAAGTTTTCCTCTTAATTTATGGAAATTCTGAGATCATAATATTTTTTTGTTGCATTTATTATTAAATAGTGCACATGGCGCGCATGTGCGCGCCGTGTTCCACGTTGAAATATTTTAAGTATTGTCATTAGATGATTATTTAATAGATAGTTATTTTATTGAAAAAATTTGGGAAATGAATACGGGTAGTTTTTTAATTTTTCAGTCTAACACCAATAAGGGTAATACTTTAATCAAGATCGTGAATGTTTCGATCATTGGGGGATCTTTCAAAATTAATCCAAATTTTGAAATTCCCAAAATAATCCGACCTTTGCACCACCCCTTCGAAAATTGTCCAAGTGACCGCAACCCATTAAACCGGTCACTCTTTTCTTTTTAGACACAAAATTTGTCGGTGTGTCGCTAACCTCCTTCCCTTCTTTCTCTTCCTCTCATTCGTTTTGCGCTCCTTCCTTTTTTTCACCATCACGGTTCATTTTAGTCCTTTTAGGTCGGAATTTAAGTTAATAGACTTTTGTCAACCTATTAATTAATTTACCATCAAACGATGAACCCTGTATCAGCCTTTGTTCAAGCTTCTCAAATGCAACAATATTCAATTCATATAAACTACGGAGTACTCCCTCTGCTCCATGAATATCTGTTAGTTACTATTCATACAATTCTCAATGCATGTTTTATATCATTTTTATCTTTATTAGTTACACATGTGTAAAAATTGTAACAATTGAATATTAATAATCTACTCATTAACGCAAATCAAACAAGACCCACATTACTATAATTATTTCTTAAACATCAATAGTTATTTATGAGATTTTCTCCACTTGTGAATAGTTAAAAAAAAACACAACTGACATGATTTCAAGGAAAAAGGGACTACTTCGTAAAAGCTATGAAATTTTATTGTAAATTATAAGTTATGTATTATTTTCATAAAATAAAAATAATTTGCACCAACACAATATAGTCTCTATCCGTTCCAAATTGTTTTTTACGTTTCCTTTGTTGGTGTTTCCTTTTAGTTTTACATTTCCTTTTTAAACTTTACTTTTTTTTTATCAATTATGTTACTTTTACCCTTAAAATATCTCATATTAATTACTCCTTACTTTTTATTTTTATATAATATCACATTCTGATTTTTAACATAAACTTATTTCATCCTCATATTTTAAGATGAAAAGATTTACTTTAATTTTATAGCAACACCTCAAACAATTAAAAGATAATACAACTTTCAAGTAATACTAACATATTTCATCTAAATGTTAATTTCCCTTAATTGACGTGCAATTTTACCAACGTAAAAAACATATTGGAACGGAGGGAGTATTCTTGAATAAGTACTTCTCCGTTATTGTATATTTTTTACGTTTTCTTTTGGTGTCCCCTTTTCTTTGCGTTTATTTTTTCATACTTTACTTTTTACCTATTACGGAGCTTTGGCATGTGAGAATGGGAATTTGGGGAATATAAAGTGGACGGGATTGAGATTAAAAGGCGGAATTCGTAAAATAATACTAATCCTTTGTTTGGCATGTTAGTGAAATAAAATTAAAAATTTCGAAATCCCTAGTTTGGTATGTGAGATTAAAGTAGGGTAATATCAATTAATAGTTAGAGATATTTTAGTCTTTTCATTAAAATAATCTCATTCCACCATTTTATTAACGACCCCTGTGTTACTTTAACTCCTAAAATTCTATATTACCTCTTATTTATTTTCTCTTATTTCTCGATTTTTCACCCAAACTTAACTCCTCCACTCATTTTAAATATGAAAAAATCCAATTTAATTTTTCAAATAGAGGGAACCAGGTTGGATTTCATGGTTCGCAATTTCCCGTGAAGAAGATAGACAAACGTGAAGATAGAGAGAAAACAAGATTGAAGAAGGTGCGAGAAGCAAACTAGATGAAAGGAGGAAAGAGAGAGAATTAATGAAGGTGAGGAAGATGGGGATGAAGAAGATGAGCATTACCGAGGGATGAAGAATATGAAAAAGCAAAAATAATGACATATTGAAATTGTTATGTCATGAAAGGGTATTATGGTAATCATCATTTGGATGAAAATGAAACTCCCACATTATAGAGGGAGGGATTTCACGAAAAAATTAAATTGTTACGGAGATTATACATTTTGATGGCGGGAAGTAATAGAGCATGATCTCTCCAATGCCCAATCAACAAATTGAACACAATGCCTTTCATTATCAGAGAGATGAGAATGAATTTGGCTCATTACTAAAAAGATGACGCGAGTTATTCCAAAGGAGGCCAATAAAACTATAAAAGCCAAAAAATTAATACCCCATTAATGATGATTGATGACACAAAAACACAATAGCATAAATAACATAAATTCCTCTTTTAATCGCCTTATATCGATAAGATGATAAAGTTCAGTGGCTGAGCTAAGCAGCCAAACAACAGGAAAAGAATCAACACAAAATTGCTAAGCCACTGTCATCTACTCATCAAGTTAGCCGGGGCGATATCCGCGCTTCAGAACTCCTCTTCTCACATAAAAGTTATAATACCCGTGCTATATTATTATAAATGAAGTACAAATTTGTTTAGTGAAGTGTGGACTTCAGTTCCCCGAATTAGCATTATTAATCACAAAATGATTTGATGAATAACATTTTATTTAACAAAATAATAAAATCTTAGCCAATATTTGGTCAGGGCCCATATTACATGGTAAAGGTTAGCTCTTTACAGAGCATTGATTTATTGCAAATTGCAAATGACACAATCCATGAAAGGGCAATAAGGATTAACAACTAGTTTTATATTTTTAAGTGTTTTAGTATTGTATATCTCATATCTTATCCTAAAGTGCATACAAAGAGTGTATACTCTATCAATATTAGGATATGATCGCTATTTCGTTTTAAAATGTTTGTCTCATTTAAAATGTATTTGAAAAATAAATCTAACTAAAAATGATTTGTCGCAATATTTGTATATATGGCGAAAATCGGACACAATAATGTGTTAAAATAGATCAAATTGTAATTTTATATTCCATAATCCCTCAATTTAATTCAATGCATATGTTTTAATTAAGGTTGATGAATGAAGTTGATGGGACATAATAAAAATGTGATTGGATAAACTTGTGGTGAGCACCACCACAAAACAAATAAACAAAAAAATAAAATAAAATAAATAAAAATGCATGCATTTCATATAAGAAAAAGGTCACACACTCTTATGATCGGATCACATTCTTTCAACTCACGACTTGCCTAGTGTACACGAATGAAATTGTGACGTGAGAGAAAATAGTGATGATCTCTTGTCATCTTGAAAATTTATATTATTATTTGATGATTAAATAAAATATGTTGAAATTAGCTGGGTTCGAAATTTTGAGGATCACTTGAATTATTAATACAATTTGTGACATCCACATGTATTCAAAAGAAACTAAAGGTCTAAATTTTGTACACTTTGTATATTCTTTGAATTATCTTCATTCGTTAAAGATTCTACCGTTTATCATTTGGAGCTTTACTAAGAAAAAAAATGAGTATGATTAAGAATCTATTTCTTTAGTTTTCATTTTATGATAGTTTGATTCAATTTTATATGCTCGGTTCATTATTTGACTAAGTTCACTTCGGTTTCCTTCAATTTCATTTAGTTTAGTTCAGTTAAATTTTATTTTTTTAAGTATCAAAATAGATTGAAAAAGGGTACGAAGAAAATTGAAAAGAGTGTGTAAATATTAGTTCCGCAATAAAACAAATAAAAAAACTTTCTTAAAAATAAATAAAAGAGATGGGTAGGATCAGAACATCTAAATTAAACAAGAAAGTGGTAGAAATATTGAGCCCAAAATGTTATTACCAAAATTATGAAATGGATGAAGTATATTAGGTTTTGATTTTTCGTGTTTCTCGATACCTACAACCTTTTGACTTCCATACTATTCAAGACACAACACATAATTGACTTCACAAAACCTAGTAAACATTTGACGTACATTAATTTATGTCGTACACATATAAATTACGATATGCTAACGGAAATATATTTTCTAAAATGGTATTAATTTTGAAATGCATACCAAAATCACGCGTCATTGGGTGTAATTAATATTATATATATTCATTTAATATTTCCACTTTTAGTTCTCTTATTAACACCTTGGGGCGCTCATTAGCTTTTACCTATAATTAAAACTGATGAATTGTATATTACCAGAACGGAAAAATGGTCTTTCATGCAACCATCAATACTAACAATAGATACATTTTCCTTCATATAACTTACCGTCGGCCCTTTTCCTTACTTATATAAATCTTTTCTATTTCATTTACTAATTTATATCAACTCCCTCTAAATGATATATATTTTACGTCATATTAAACGGAGTCTACGTACATGCATAAAACGTCGAATTAAAATATTTATATCCATGGGAATGGTCAGACTCAATTTCAAACCAACAATGTGGTAGTGCCATGCAGAAAATGTCGTAATAGATGGATGCAAATATGCAATAATAATGCAATTGTAAATATTTCTCTTGCTCCATAACATACATGCATGAATTTCCCTCTTCATGGGGATAATACTATCCTAGCATGGCTAACTTAAAGCTAGGGATATTCCCTTGGAATTGGCACATACAACAAATATATACATCCAAGATCCAACATAAGTAGTCTATTATTGTGTATATACATATATATATCCCTTGAATGTCTTATAGATTATATCGATGTTTTATATTGTTGAACCCGTGTTGAGTCCACGTGTGAGTGAAAGTGTTGTCTCTATTGATGAAGTGTACATTAAGGAGGACTGGAGGAGTGTCAAGGATGTGTGTCCCATATTGAGAGTTGAGAAAGTTAGTTGTGTTCACTTTATAAGGGTAAGGGACTTTTCATTGACATATGATTTTGAGGTAGAATCTTTGTGGTCTTGTAATGTGGACAATCATAGCAGATGCGATCCAAGCCCGTTTAACATATATATTCAAAATTCATTCAATTTCATCTCTGTTTTTCATTTCCATAAAGCAGGGGCTGATTTTTTATCCAATCAAGGACCACTAGCGCCCTCATGATGTACATACTCAACTCTATTACTATATTTTTTGGAAAAAAAAATTATTATATGGAATAGTCAAAAGAATTACAATCAATAGAAGAAAAAAACAAAATTTAATAACTCTATTACTATATTATTAATTTATTGCTTTGTATAAATGTTATATTATTTATATTATTATTTTATTATTATTATTATTATTATTATTATTATTATATTATTATTATTATTATTTTTGCAACCCTAACAATAACCATTAGGAATTTAGGATGTTTAAGAATGGAGTAATAAGTAGCTATTAAATGGTTTTTCATTAATTTAGGATTAGATTATTAGTAAAGTAAATTAAAGGCCATGATTTATTATTTATTTTTTATAAAAAACCTTGAAGGTGGTAATTTATTTTTTATTTTTTTAAAAAGGAAAAAGGTACATTAAAGACACAAAAACATTTTATTTATTTCTTAATTTTGGACTACAAAATAGCAATGGATTCCATCCTAGAGGGTAAATGGAGAATATTAGAACAATGCATGCATGCATCATGCATGGGTCCCACGCCATGTGTGCTGATAATTAGTTGAAAATGAAAATGAAAATGATTGAAGATGACTTGATTAAAATATTAAACCCAATCTTTCATCTTCATCAGACGAAGATTAATGGAACAGGTGTTTTTCCTCAAGATTAGGATTAGGATTAGGATAATGCATTATATAGCCAGATATAATGCATATGCATGTCACACTTTCTTTAATTTCAAAGAGATCACAATGTGAATTGATTGTTGGAAAACATATCACAAGTCCCAATAAACGAGTTAGTTTTTACTAGTGAGGTATATAATGAATTTATTCATTGTTGCGTTTTTTATGTTAGGATCGGAACAACTGACGGTAAGTCGGTAATGTATGCAATAATACAACAAGTAGCACAGTTAATGATTTTGTGTCTAGTTTTGCTCAATCATGCATGCAAATGCAATCTCAAAAGTAGTGTATATTGCTCGCCCACTACTCTATCTGTTTCTTTCACACAAATGTGTTGGACACCTAACTGTTTGAGGTGGGATCTCCTTAACTAATACTCTCACTTCATTCTCATTATTTTTAGGGTTTCAAGAAAATCTCTTCTACAATTATTTTGTATAATTCTATCCCACATTAAAAAAAATGCAACAAAAATTAAAAAGAGCATTTTATTGTTTTCAACTGAATAACAGACCCTTATTGAAACAGAGAAATGCACCCTAATCACACACTTTGATGCTTACCAACCACTGCGTGCCATACTCGTGCAGTCGTACATGATCAAATTCAATAGCTTATGGAGTTAATCCTTGTAATATTGGCCTACTAAAACTAGGTCAGATCATCACTTGCTAATTATTCATGCAAGTTGCCCAAAATGTGTTGTATTACATGGTACAAAATACATACAAATTAAAGTAAACAATCGATTATCTTTGCACGAGTAGTAGTAGATTAGTGGGACTCTGATTCTGTCAATTATGGTTACGTTTAGCTCTTGACATGCTCAGGTGGAGAAAGAGTAGCGCAACGCTAATGTAGCGCGTTACTGTTTGGCTACTGTTTGACACTGTTTGCACACTGTTTACTACTGTACATCACTATTCATTTGTTAAAAAAAAAGAAATTTTTATTCAATTCTAACATTGTATTGAAATATATTAACATTGTCTCATGAATTTATAACATTGTCTCAACGCAACTTAACATTGTCCGACAATCATAGTTGCGCTGACCAAACTTTGACCCGCGCTATATTCTTAGCTGCATTGTATCTACTTCCTCGCTCAGGTGTTGTAGAATGTACAATGCCCTTTCATTTTGTTAATTATTCCAAAAATAATTAATATTTTTAAAAATCTTGAGGAGATTGAAATATCTCTTATTTACCTATTTTAAAAGATTTGATATGATTTATGTAACAGACTAGGTTTTATTTCATTGTAGTTTAATTTAATGCCGGATTTAGGGATCGCCACTCGCACATCACATTTTCACAATTTACTCCGAACATGATACTCCGAACATAATAGAGTACTTCATATACTTTGAAAAAATATTTAAAATTAGAAACAACAATAATCTGGATTAATTTCTATAAGTACAATGTTCCATGACTTAAATAGTCAATTTCTATAGACCTTTTTTTTTATATACAAGACGAGAAATGACTTCAATTTTTTAAAGTTTTCTAATTCTAATACTCAAAATTCATTATAGTTGGCAAAAAAAAAAACATTTATCATCTGTTAATTATAATAATCAAGATGTCTAATCTTCGAATTTTAATAAATAATGTTCTTAATGTCTTGTCACTACAATACGCATTAGAATCAAATACAGAATGATAGAAATTAGTAATATCCAGACAAAAATATATAGAAAGCCACCTCAGATCACTCTCTTCTCTTTCCCTTCTTTCAATTAATTTGAATTGAGTTGTGAATAACAACTTAATTAGTATCATACGGAGTAATAATTTTCAATCTAGTAATAATTTGCTACATTTTCATAGTTAGTATAAGTGTTAAGATATTTTTAAAAAGAAGATCAGATATTTGACATGTTATTGAGAGCACATCGCGACATAATATATCATCACAAAAGACATGACCCAATTCACTACCTCTATCGCCACAAAAGATGGTATTGAAAGTCACCAAAGGAAATAGTTACTAGTTGTGAAATTGTCAACTAGAGAATATACATGATGCGATTGCTGAACCACGTCAAGGTTCTGGCTTAGTGCGACGATTGAAATTTATATTACAACATTCATATTTCGATCCACCTCTCCAATTTGTAACTGTAAAACTCTTATAATTCATTTACACCTCGAAAAAAAACCTAACACAATTTCTGTCATGTCTTAAGCTAATAGAACAGAAATTTATGTCAAATTTTAAGCTAATTTTCAATTATGCTAAAGAATTTTTTAAGCTATTTTTCAATTATGCTAAAAATATTATTTCAAGGCATCAAAAGTATATCCCTAAATTATTATTTTTTTATCCAATGACAATCTATTCTAATAACTTGGTCACAATATAAGCTATTAATTGAATTTTTTGACCCTAAATTTTCAAAATAGATAAATAAATAAATAAATAAATAATACTCCGACCAAAACATATCATCCACACTACACCATAAAGTTGAGCTCATTAACCGGATTGTGGGCCCCAATTTGGGCTATCTTATCAGGTTTGACAGCTCTAGTACTGGAATATGGGAAATTGGAAATCTTAGTAACCCATTTTGACGTCATTATTTTCATTATTTACCTTTCTTTTTCTTTTTTTCACCCTAAAATTCGCCTATAAATATGCCCCTCTTCATTCCTTCATTAGGCTTGAAAAACACACACAACTACTTCAATCCTCTTCTTCTCCCTCCTCTAAGATAATAATAAAAAATACTGGAAAATCTCAATGAATTTACAGACTTCAACTATGGTGAATTCTACACTCGAACCTTGTTCTTCGTTGAAACAGCAGTAACACGCATCAAAAATTCTGTGTGTTATGGCGGCAAAAATTCGTACCTCGTTATCCTGATGGTAAACTCCGTACAACGCGCATACTCGCGTTCTTGCTGTCAACCGCGTCTATCGCTTTCTCTGGTCAGTTCTATTCTGTATTTGATTTTTTTTTTTTTGAGTTACAATTTGCTATCAATTTTGCTTATCATGTGAGTGTCACCGAATTGTTGAAGATTATTACTATTTTGTGGAATTCGAATAATGAGTAATCACTTCTTGAGGCATATGATGATGGAATTTGTGATTGGATTACTATTTAAGTTAAGCATGATTTGAGGAAGATATTGTGGAAAGTTTGAGTGTGTAATGTGTTTTTGTTGTGTGAACTGTGAAATGATATAAGAATTAGCGAGTTGTTCACTATTTCAACGAAATTGCTGTTAATTGACTTAAATTCTGTATGCGATTACAGAATTGATATCGAAGATGGAGAAATTATGCGGTACATCAGTGAGCTTAAGGTGCCAATTACCAAACGAAGATCTTGATGTATTAGTTTTAGTTAAATCAGACGAAGATCTCGTTTAATTTGATCGAAGTATACGATCAAGTGAATCTATCATCTTCCATGAAAGTGAGAGCTTTTCTTTCGCCAATTCGATCTTCGAAATCAACTTCGAGTCTCTCTCCCCATCATCAACGAATTCGCTTTCGCCAAAATCACTTCCCCGTCAAATTCATTCTCAACCGTTGGAACTTCTCCGAGATTCGTGCCTCCGGTATGGCGTATCCAGTTCGTTACGCGAAACCCGCCATCAGAAACTGTCACCATTGTGTCCTAATTCAAGCCGTGTTACCTCATTCACAAACGAAATCACTGCAATAATAATCAATCAATCAATCAATTGTTATATAGAGGTTGAATTGCTGAAGATGAAGAGAAAAAAGTTATTAGGAGTATTACAAACTTTTTTTTTCCCAAATATTCGCAAAACTATAAGTAGTACTTCGTATATGATGTAGCATGATGTAAGAATCCCAAAAAAAAAAAAAAATTATACAGTATTTTGATGATGAAGAAGAAGTGATGATAAATTGGTTTGATCCTCTCATTGGCCATTAATATGAGAATATTTTAATGAGAAATGGATTAATCAAATTCCTGTCAACTGTCAAGTTTGATGATGATGGTGAGTTTATCTTTTTTTTTTTCATTTAATTTATCATTTTAGTTAATTTTTAGAATTTTTTGTCATTGATTATTTGGTTTGCCTTGCAAATGGTAGACAATTGTCGTATATTTTGCCGTGGTTTGTTGATTGGTGCCTTGACGGCAACACGTGTTTGCCGCCATCTATTGTGTGTTTTGTCGTTAAATCGAGTTAATTAGCTACGCCGTCGTTTTGTCTGATACCGCCACGTAGCATTTTAATGGCAGTTGCTTCTGCTTTTCTACACCGTAACTCTTTCGAAATTCCACGTATATATCTTTATCTTACAAAAAGTTTTAAATAAAGTGTATTCATGAAAAATTCTCTTCTTGTTAATTGCCAGTTGTATATATTTTTTGGCTTTTTCTGAATGATTGTTGATTATTGTTTCATTACAGACAAGTTACATGTTGATGTCCTGTTTTAATTCTTTTAATTTGGAGAATGTATGTTCAAAATTGTTGGATTTAGATTTTTCATTTGTTGTATTGATCTTATTGACTAATCATTTGTGTTTCTGCTATGGAATTGCAGGGTTGTGGCAAACTTGTTGGTTCAATGTACATCATATCTGATATGGAATCGATTCTGGCTTGGATGTATTAAGTCCTCAGTAATCAATCAACCTTATTCTGTTTCTAGCTTCTCCTGACTTTTATGTATTGAATTGAATTGCTCGTTTTCTATGGAGCAATGCCTTTAAATGAGAATGTATTTATTTGCTAATCGTCTGTTATACTTTTGCAACGAATATCCCTATTATAAAATGTTTTAAGTATTTGATTTACTTATCCATAGAGTATTTGTTGATGGTGCTAGCTAGTAGAGTTAAGTAGTCATTGACACTTGGAGTCAGTAATCATATGCGAGTAGCCTTTCGTTCTGCTTTTTAAACAAGTACTGGTTCGTATCTTACATTCTTACTCCAATGCATAATGTTATATTGATTTAATCAGTGGACGGTTTAACAAGTTCTCTTCAATTTCATTAGTGGGGTTTGATAGTTTCTCATATTTTCTTTTAACTGCGTCCTCTATTTTTATTTTTTTGATAGGTTTCTTGGGTTTGAAGTTGTTATTTGGATTTTTAAAGACTTTTGGTGTTACTCAAGTTCGGGGTTTTTTTTTTTTTTTCTTTTGGTATATTTTGGTTTTGGGGTTTGTTTGCTTAGGTAGGTTTCTGGTGTTTCGTGTAATCTTGCAACTTAATTGATTACAGTATACAAAAAAGAAAAATAATATTGAAATGGGTGGTGGAGCAAAGGGTTAGCTCCAATCAATTTATTTTTCAATTCTTCCCAAATTTTTATTTGATTACCTTTACTATTCTGATTTCCACAGATATAATGGTTGATCACTTCATCCATAGCTCCAATTAGGTTTGCAAATTGCCTAATTAGACATTCAACTTAATACAATTATGATATCAGATGTAATGTTGACAGGGGAAGCAATCATAAAATGCAATAGATACCATCAGGGGATAGTAATTTTACCGCACTGTAGATACACAATGTTGCCTTCGAGTAATAGCACGAGTGAATTATAGAATTTGAATTGGTTGCTTATCTTTTCAAATTTTAAGCTTTGTAAGGTATTTGTTTTACATTTACATGCTGTCTTTTTTGTTAGTTATTGAAGTCCAAGCATTGATTTATATAGTCTGACATGTCTTGTTTGCTGTCAAAATTATTCTCTACAACATTCTTCATGGTTATGATGCTTTATGATGTATTATTTATTTTTGTACCTTAGAATTGTACTTATTGTCTGAAACCGAGGGTTAGAGCACAGGGCATCCACAATAAGAGGTTTGTAGAGGGGTTTGTATATGTGGAGTTGAAAAAACAAACCTCCTATTGTTGGTGAAATATTAGGGTTGAAAGTTGAGAGGGGTTGAAATGTTGAGAGGGGTTTGTATAGGTTGAGGTGGATTTTATGTGGGTATGAAGTTAAAATAAAAAGGAAAAAATAAAATATAGTAGAGGTTAGGAAAAAAAGGAAAATAAAATATTTGGTTCCAACCACAAACCTTTAAAAGGTTGAACTATTGTTGGAGAGAGGTTGTTATGAGAGGGATGTTATTGTTGATGTGTGGCAAGAGTTCAAACCTTCTTAGAGGTTGAACTATTGTGGATGTATGATTTCACCTTTTGTTAGGCCGGAATCATTTGCTTTCTGTTCATTATAAGTGTTGTGTATTTAAGTTAATGTGACGAATTTAAAGGCATAGAAACCTGTAATCTGAAATCGTTGATATTTCATCCTTCACATGGACATTAAAAAGTGATGATTTCATCTTTCTTTTTGTTTGTTTGCATGTATTAATGATCATTATTAAGATGCTTGTTGTTAAATATGGTACGATGACCAATTTAAGTGCTTACTGTGATCAGATGTGAAGCGGATCTCTCTCTGCGATGTAACTGATTAACTAAATGGTGATACAATATTCATAGCCACACATCTTAATACACAAAATATAATACAGAGTAGGAAGTAATGATATTTAGGTCATTTGTGAATTGTAATGTTAGTTCAGTGATCGACTAATTAAAAACATACGAGTACTTAAATAAGTTAAATTATGTTGAAGAATTTATAGTGTTTCGGGTGAAACAATATGATCCAGATGTGATCTTGATTTGAGTGGAGGAAGATTTGTGTTAGTTCTTGCTTGATCGTCGGTTTTCCTGTAAAATAGAGTAAAAATGTTGCTACCTCTGAGGTTTTTTCGAGTAAAACCTCTCCAAAATTTAAGTTAGATAATTGTATGAATTTGTTAATAATTGAGTAATTTAATGTGAGTGTTTCAGAGTTTTGGTACCTGATTTTTGAACCTCTAGCCTTGTATATATAGATTTTGGGCTCCTGGTTGCTTGTATTTTGAGCCTTGGGGCCTTAATTAGAGATGGCAATGGGTCATGGATCCAACCCAAACCCTTTTAGAAGGGTTTGGGTTTAGAAATTTTAGACCCATTGGATCTGGGTCGAGTTTGGATCCAAAGAGGAATGGATTATCGTGTCCAGTCGAGTCCTAAAACATCATACCCAGACCATACCCATGGACCCGTATAAATATATACCCTAAACTTTGTGGAATGAATTAACATGGTTTTGTATGTGTTTGAAGCTAGTGAGTTGGACTAGCGATAATTTATGTATTTTGATGCTGAGATTGTGTGAACAACCTGTATATTGCGACTTTGAATTTGATATGTTAAGGTATTATGAGGTATTTTAATATTTAATAAGTGATTGTCGTCACTAGTACAAACATATAAAATAGGGTAAAACAATTAATTGAATTAAAATGTTCGATTTAAACAGAAAATTAAAAAAAACCCATTTAAGACCCTATAAGAACTCATAAACCCATCAGACTCTGTGGGTTTGGGTCTAGATCCAAAAAATTCGAACTCAACAAATGTGCGCAAATTATTAGGTACAAACCCCCCCTACCTAGCAAAATACAACCCCCCTCCCCCTATCTTATGTGGCACATGATTTATTCCCCTCCCCCTATTATCTCTCATGCATGATTTTTTTAAAAATAAAAAATCATTAATTAAATAAAATTAGATAGATATAAATATTTGACAACTAATAAAAGCAATGGAGGGGGGTTGTATCTTGCAATATAGGAGGGGTTTGTATAATATAGGCTTTGACAAATGTGGGTCAGGTCTAAATCTCAAAAAAATGAGTGGGTTTGGGTCTAGGCGGACCCGACCCAGACGCTACTCATTGTCATCTCTAACCTTTAATTTATCCTTGAGCTGGCCACGAGCCTGTATGTGTTAGTGTTTTGGTTTGGGTCTAACACTGTGTTGAGCCTTGGTGTATAGTGAATGAGTTAATACTTAATACCCATACATTTATAGTCAAAGTCGTATCATATCATTAGCAATTTAGCATGATTTAACGTAATAACATTTCATTTTTCTCGTAAAAAAAAAAATAAAAAAATTAGCATGATTTGTAAAATGGGCGTTGCTGGAAACACTACAAGTTGTCAACCTGGTCTCGTCATCAATACGTGTAAGTTTTCGATCTTTCGAATATCCTTAAACAACAGGACAGCCGACCTCGAAAGAAGCTCATCAACTTACCTTACGTACATACCTCATTTGCTAGGGAAAACTGATTCAATCCGTTTATCGAACACGAACTCGACTTGAAATAAGCGGATTTGGATTGAGGATTTCGACCCAATTAAATAAATGAGTTAACCTGATTAAACCATTTTATTAAACGGGTTAGGTTAAGGTTAGATTTTGAACCCGAAAATAATGTGAAAAGACCCATTTAATAATTTTATATAAGAAAATGATACTACCTCCGTAATAGATAAGATGCATCACTTTGGATAGCACGGTTTTTGAGGCAAAATTTTAATAGTAGTGAGGTGTGTAAGTGGGGACCAAAAAAGAGAAAAAAGTATTAAAGTATGTGTAGAAAAAATAGTAATTTAATTGTGGTCCCCACATAAAAGAGAGAAAAATGTGTATTTTAATAGTGGTCCCCACTCCAAAAAAAGGAAAGAAACCAAAGTGATGCATCTAATGTGAAACTGTCGTTTTCGGAAATTGAAGTATCTTACCTGTTACGGAGGAAGTATATAAAATGGGAAAATTGCTCACAAAAATTTCATAAAATATAAAGATC
>SNQN01005429.1:30378-44528 GCA_008642245.1 Bassia scoparia | reverse complement strand
GTCCTCAATGCCCTGACTTAAATCTTATCATGCTCGAGCTAACCCACCTATGTTCGGACTTGCAGTCCTATTCCATATACTCACCTTTTCTCAGACTTAGTTTAAGACCTGGAGCCATCAGACCATCACAAACTGTTACATGCCATCAACTCATGTGGTCACCCCATTAGCATAATTTTGTTCCACTGAAGTTGTGGAGTTGYTTGCAAATATATTATTTCTTTGTGAACTGAAACAAGCTAATATTGCAAGATACTCTCTTAAACAGGCTACATTCACATGTTACATACWTTGTGACATGTGTAGGTAAGACCAGCCCAGGCACCAGAATGTAGCTGTATTGGCCGATAAAAATTACTCACATTCATTCCCGAATTAGTGTTCCTTTATATTGTTTCCATTTAGTATCATTCCATATTAGTAAAATAATTCTCATCCATGCATCTTACTGCATATAGAAAATAAGGCAAAATCTATCCTCATTTCAYACCATTTTCAATAGAAAATTACACTAATAGTATTTTTCAAAGAATCAAATAAATTTTCGACTATCAACTTCCCATTTGTTGCATTAATTACACTGTCTATGGTCCGATTAGAAAAGTTCCTGATTTAATGCACTTGTTCTTTCTCTGATAGTGCAATAAAGTTACTTCCATATATCATTATATCCTCCAAGCAACCAAGGAAAAAGAAAGTGAAACATAATTAACAAAAACCAACTGAGAAAAGTTGATCATATAAGTAGGGTTTACCTGCTCAATATTGTATCCTGGACTTGGATCATTCGAAAGTGACAAGACTCGAGCAAAGCGGTCCAAGCAATTCCCAACAGCAATATCAATGGTCTCCCCAAATATCCGATACCGCCCCTCACTATATGCAATCACTTGGGTATTGCCACCACTGACATACAGCACAACAGGATCAACWGCTCCAGTAACAACCCTGCCCATTTCAATATGAGCAACGCAGTGATTAACGGCAACAATGGGCTTCTTCCATAACTGTGAAAGAACYCTTACAACAATCGCGGAGACTTGCAAGGGAGCTCCCATCCCAGGGCCTTTCATGTAACATAGGCAGTCAATTTCATCTGGGGTTATTCCAGCAGTCTCGAGAGCAGATTTTACGAGAGGGAGGACATGTTGAAGGTGATGATGGGCTGTTTCTCGAGGAAGAAATCCATGTCCTGGAGGGGTAATGTAGGTCTCTTATACACATCTAGATGTGTATAAGAGACAGGAACAAAATACTGAACACTGAAAAAAAAATGAAAGATCATACCTTTATTGGTTGTTAGGAATAACTCAATGAATCGGATTGTATGTTGGCCAGTTTTGTGCTGATTTGTGAGGTAACAATGAAGAAGGAAGCTGAGAAAGAGAGGGATGAGAGAGGGGAGCGAGGGAGGAGTTCGGTTGGAGGGGTTAGCTGATCCTTCAAAACCAAGAGCTATCATTCTCTCGCTCATCTTTACCCGAAAATTGCTCAATAGCACCAAAACCCTATAATGGCAAAATCAACCGGATGAACTCTAGTTACATTCTTATTGCTGTCTCTTATACACATCTAGATGTGTATAAGAGACAGTCCTTGGGTTCGACAAGATTGTTCCATCTAGGGTTACAACACCAACACCAATCTTGTTAGCTGATCCTTCAAAACCAAGAGCTATCATTCTCTCGCTCATCTTTACCCGAAAATTGCTCAATAGCACCAAAACCCTATAATGGCAAAATCAACCGGATGATGCATAATTGCATACCAAATCATTTAACGACAACTAAATTCATATTCATCTCATGTTTTGAACCCAGAAATTGTTAATGGGAACCCACCCACAAACTAAACCCAGGAAAAGCAACCAAACCCATAAAATTACCCAGAAATCGCAACATGTGGGGAATTAGGATTTGTAAATCGAAAAATCCCAATTTTTTTGAACAAAATCGAAAGCCCTAATTTTGTTGAATTTGGGATTTTTCGATTTGTGGTTTTTGAAAACCCCAAATCCTACACCTCCAAATAAAAAACCCCAAATCCTACACCTAAAATTCAAACCAAAAAAAACCATACAACATTAAAATTTGAAAAACAAACCTAAGTTCACTATGATCAACAAGAAGATAGAGGGTCCAAATCGAAAACCCCAACTCAAACGAAAACCCTAATTCGATCAAAACAAAACAAAATCACACAGGGCAAAGCTCACCTTTTAAGAACCTTCTCACGCCCCATAGGTTGCATGCGGTTGACATGGCGACGGAAACCCAAACTCCTGAAGCCCTTCCGCCGCCCCATCGGTCGCATGCGGTTGAGATGGCGACGGAAACCCAAATTTTTGGTCCCATTCTGTCGCCCCATCGGTGGCATGCGGTTGAGATGGCGACCACGGCGTGGCTATGATACATGATGGCGAAAATGCAGGGGAAACGGTGGGAGGAAGCAGGGGGAAACGGCGGGAGGAAGCAGGGGAGAGTGTATCGAAAGGAAATGAGGTTTTGTATGGCATGAAGAAGGAAACTGGAATGAAGCTGATGTTATTTAAACCAAATGATGGCATGCAGTTGTTATTTTTGGAAATAACAAGGGTAAAATGGGTAGCGCACTGTTCAAATGAACAGTAACTACCCATCCTCCCTTTTACTATTGTAAGGATAAAATTCATAATTGTTTCATGTTAATTGCAACAAATTCATTTAAGTGGACTCCTATGTAAAATTTCATTGTGATCTGAGAGAAAAATTGATAAGGAGAAAGTGGAGGTCATGATAAAGAGAGAGATATATGAACATGTGACATACAAAATAGGGAAGAAAACATTTGTTGCAATTAATTTGAAATTTTCATTTTCAGTAATTGTTGCTATTAAAATGAAACATATAAAGTGCGGAGTATACTAATTGATTGAGACTCTTATGATTCTTATCCCATCACCTTTGATATGTTAGGCTCCGTTTGTTTTGAAGGAAAACCATTTTCATAGAAAATCATTTTCTAGGGAAAACAATTTTCTAGGGAAAAAGTTTTCCTTTGTGAGTTTGATTAGAGGAAAACTCATGAAGGAAATAAAAAAATGTAATAGAAATGAAGGAAGGGTGGGGGAATGAATAAGGGAGATGTAAGAAGTGGGAAGGAAATTGTGGCATTCCTTCTCTACAAAAGGAAAATGATTTTCCTTTTTCAAAGTGACATTTTCTCCTTTGAGGAAAATGATTTTCCACCTCTTTCCAAAACAAACAAAGGAAAACTAAAAAAGAGAGGAAAATTTTTTCTGTCAAAACAAACGGAGCCTTAGTATTTTTTTATTTTTTTAGAGATGACATGTTTTTTTTTTTTAACACAAAACTAAAATATTTCATTAAAGTGGAGAAGCCAAACTATACTTACAATCCAATTGCATAGAAACTAACTGACAAATACAAATATACCTATCCAACAAATTGCATACTGGTAACCGGACCATATTAACCAAAAGCTTAAGCTAATGGTTGAGGTCCAGGAATATGATATATACTCTAACACTCCCCCTCACAAGAAAGGCCTTTTGGGCTTGAAATGTGGATGCAACACAGACCCCTCAAACCTGGCGTAAATTAATTCCACTTGAAAGGTGGGGGGAGGAGATTCGAACTCGTGACCTCAGTGTCACGTTGGCTCTGATACCATGTTATCGGACCATTTCAACCAAAAGCTTAAGCTTATGGTTGAGGTCCAGGAATATGTTATATACTCTAACATATACTCTAACACATACATCATATGATTGTTCAAGTATTTGAACCAATAAAGCTTTAAAGGAAATCTTCATCTGAAGCAATACTATATGTGAGTTCGCGCAAATTCGACATAATCACTGATGTAGAATTAATTGGATAACCATGCTTGCAGAGTCAATTAGACATTCCTAACAATCGGACTGAAGCGGTTGGACCTTCATGATTAAAGAAACCCAAAACACACTATCTAAAAAACCTAACTCCATAGATTAAGATCTAGGAGGACAACACAAACAAAACAAGAACCAAACAAAACTAGAAGCCACCGCAAGGGGCAAATTTATTAAACAAAAAGACCCAAGAGACATAGTTTCCAAATAAACTATCACACGTAAGGGTCGATGTAGACACCCAAAAGTATCTTCCCAAAAATGAATAGTCAATGAGGAAAAGTACGACATCTCAAAATAGATTTGATTCTGGAAGTTGCGACAAAATCCATAAATGACACCCATTTGCACAAGTCGAATTAATGTTGAGCTTGAAACCATACACTAAGAGTTCATTAATAGGCAGAAAGTATTTTTTTATTTATTTTAATTATTTTCTATTTTTAGGATTTTGAGAATATTTTCTATAGGCTATTTCCCTAATTTCCACTTTTCATTTTGTTCTTCTCATTTTAGTTTTTTTGAGTTCGCCAGTATTTTTAGATTATTTTTCTGATTTTTCTTTGATTTTCTATGATTTTTACAAGTTTTATAATATGATTTTCGAAAATAAATAAATTCAAAAATTCTTACTCCGTAGATAAATCCAGAATATTCTAGAAGATTAATCTTGTCCACCAAGTTTATTCAAAAGTGGATAAAGGTTAATTCGAATAGTAATTAGATGCAAAAATACGGATAAAAATTTCCAAACAAAAGGATAGATATAAAAGGAATTAAACACACGGATCGTTACTGTGTCATGCCACGTCAACATCATCCGTATATACAGTTCAGATAACTGTATATACGGATGAGACTACCGTATATATGGTTCCTGGACTGTACATACGGTTGTTATCTGTATGATTAATTCCTTATTTTATCTATCTTATTCCAAAACGACTATAAATACATGCTCTCGGTGCTTAATCGAAAATCAACGAAAATCAATATTAAATCAACGAATTCTGTTGTGCTTAGTGTAATTCAATGCTAAAAAATCACTCACAAAAAACACAAATCATTCACAAAATTCAAGGTTCTCAAATCCGTCGCTACTTTCGGAGTCGTTTATTTGCGAATCTAGGTACAAATTCCGAGGCTTTTCAATCTAACTTTCTCTTTTTTTATTATTAATTTTGATTAATATAATACTTTTCTTTTGAATTTCAATCATGTAAATTCATTCGTTTTCAATCGTTTTCGCCTTATCGCAATCGTTTTAATCGTAATTATCAATGCCCCCCCAACGATTTCCTTTGTTGTGATAAGCGATTCGAGTGGAAGCAAAGCTTTTGATACACTAACCTTTGTTTTCTTATGTGTTAATAGCGATACAAGGTAAGTTGATTTCCATATATTTGAGTTTTCAATTCTTTTATATTATTATTATTATTATGCACATGACGCTTTTGATTGCTTAAACAAGACCGAAAATTATTTGAATTACGTTAAATTTAGATTAATTGTGGACGATCGGATTTTAGGTTGCGTATTAATTTGATTATTTTGAAGTGATCACAATTATTAGGTTAGGTAGGGATACGTGCATAATAGAAACTCGCTTTCATAATAGTTTCTAAGGCTAGAGCGCTTCCTAAGGATAAAATTGCTAAGTTGTTGTGTATTCAATGGATTTGATCGAATGGAATTACAATGAGACTGAGTAGAGGCCGCTACATGCGGGCAGATTGGGTCAAAGATTCATTTCGTACCATGTCCCCGAACCCACGACTTGGTTACTAGATCAGATAGTGGGGCCGTTAAATTGGCACCAATGTTTCGGGCGTCCATAATTAGCACGTATAGGCACGGTGGTGATTTCCCACACAACAACACTACCCCAACGCACTTAGGTGCGGGGTTTGTGGCTCAAGCCCACGAACGAAATCGACGTAGGACAAGGCCCGATAAGGGCACACGCCTACAGTCGCTCAACGCTGTCGAGAAAAAACAAGACAGTAAAATTGTTCCCTCCAAACAAAAGTCGCGATTCGGGTAATACCCAAGTCTAAGAACCATTCCAAATCCAAGAACAGACCAAACCCAATTACCATCTCCAGAATTTCAACTCGTGAATGCTTGAGTCCCACCACCGATCTACCGCATACGAGACGACAACCTAACACTATAGGTGATGAATACCCACACAACTAAAAGTGTGGAAACTCAGAAACAATTAAAAAGGCAAACAAAGACAAACAAAAAAAACTAAAACAAATTATAAAACCTTCAGTTGATGCCGAACAACTAATACCAAAGGACGTAAGTCCGATTTTCCTAATCGGAAGGGAATAACGACATCGATTCGATCTAACCCTTATGCCCACAAATAAATTAACCCAACCAATATCTCAAGCACCAAAATACCCAATCCTGATGAAAGACCCGTACAGAAGATCGACCCGCAAAGAGGAACAATATACGAGTTAGGACAGGAAAAGCGAATCTCGCGAAACTYCGATGCAAGTTGCAACCTAACAAGAGGGAAAACGGGGTGGGAGACTCGCCGACAAGGAGGGTTGTGGCCCTATATTGTCGGCGAGCCCCCCTACAAGCCAAAAGAAATGAAGAAAACAGAAAGAGGGAAAAGCGAASGAGGCGAGARAGCAAAAGGGTTTCACATGGTCGGGAGCAAATTCACAACCCATTAGAGATGATATGTTAGTACTTCCTCACAAGGACACATTTATTTTTTTACATGTAAAAAAAATTATTTGCAAAATTTTAAATTAGTGTCTTTTATAACTTTTTTTTTTGACAAGGGAAAAAGGAGACTTAACTCTCCATAAAGTTGTGAGGACTAATACAATTAAAACAGTGGAAATTCTTTAAAAGTTCTATAGCTCGAGTTCAGGCCACATCGCTCTCATCATCTAGAGTTCCTTCCGTAAAAGCCTTTGAATAATTTGCGTTATTGCAATGCCAGACAATGTGAAGATGTTGACCTTTCCAAGCGTGTTCCAAGCTTGTGAAGAGTTCTTAGGAGAGGGCGTGGAAATTGTTTCTCACTTTCTTTCGCATCATGCCATTATCAATCTCATTGCCCTCTAGTGTAAGGATCTAGTGAATCTTAAAATAATTGTTTCTCATGTGTTTGACTTTAACTTGCAAGAAACTAGTGTTAGTGCAAATTGTAGGGTTGTCATACTTCGGCTTGGAGGTTGTAGGCGCCTTTGCCTTATCTGCCTTTTTATGCTGGTACAATGGAACCACTTTACTTTTCATACTCTCATCTAGCTTTCTCATCAGACCATACGGGCTGGGGGTTGTTCCTCCCGTAAACGCTTCGTTTTGCTCCCACCAGATGTGCTTTAGTATTTGAATGAACAGCATGACCAAGCCATTGTTTGTGTCTTTTTATAACTAGGTTAATGGTAACGTAATTCTAAAGTGTCACTTACTAATTTGGGACTAAAATTTGGGAATTAATAAAATATGAGAAGTGACATCAAAAGGTAGATTTAAATTGGAAAGAGAAATAAATAAAATTGTATTAATAGTTATAGATGTGTGTTGCAAATAGTTTAATGAATCCATCCATAAACTAATTATACTCCCTCCCTCACAAATTGATAGTTACATCTGGAATTTTTCACGAATATTAAGAGTTAAGTTAATGAGGTTAGTATGTACTCCGTATTTGTTTGATTGAAAAAAAATGATTTCAATGCGTTAATTAATGTTCATGGTAGGTTAATTGATATATTTAAAATTTAACCAATAGAAATACTCCGTAAGTAATATTTGAATATGATATTAAACTAATAAATGTAATGAATTAAAATTCAATAGGAAGTCTTTATATAAATGGAAAGATTCCAAAAGTAACAAACTTTTCGAAACACTCAATAGAATACGTAACAAATTTTGTGAGACGAGGGAGTAATATAAAGTTTCAAAAAAATAGAATAAAGTAGAAGTGCCATGATTTTTATGGAACATCTTAAAATCATTGTTCTATTAAATTAAAGTTTTACACCTTATAATTCTTTATGTTGAACTCCTTAACTCATGTTAATTATGAGTGTGAAACTATAAAGGAGTCCAAGCTTTTGTGCTTTTAAAAGCTAATAATAAGACAGAAGATGCTACTGACATTAGTGGACACTTGACGATTTCTCATAGTAAAAAAAAAAAAAAAAATCTCGCCAAAACCACTAATCATGTAATCAATTAAAAAGAATTAAAAACATTTTGTTTGAAAACAATGAGATTAACTTTCAAAAGAAGTCTCTTTTCTCTCGTGAGGTAGGGTTTTGTGTCGAGAGCTTTCTCTCTCATTCTCTCGTCTGATGTCATCAGTCTCATGGTTTTAGGGTTTCTCTTGTCTCCTTCTTTTGATCTTCCTCTTCTCCAACTTTTCCCTTTAGCTTTCCATCGCGTTATCGTATGTCCTCTCTTCCTCTTCGCGTAGTTTTCGCACGCTTGGCCTGAGATGGGGGGGGGGGGGCTGTAGGGCCATAACCCTCCTTGTCGACGAGTCACCCATCTCGTCTTCTTGCTTCGATTCCTTGTGGTGGTTCCTCGCCTTACACGAATCAGCCCTACATAGGTAGCCGCAAATCGGTTTTTTACGATCTTCTGGTACGGGCACCTCTGACTTGGTTGAATAGCGTTTGGAACCTTGGTGGATTGCATATTGTTTTTAGGCTTAAAGGSTGGTTTCCAACGTGGAATTTATYCGGCGAAAGTGTTGTTGTACCGGTGCAGGGCGTGTTCAATAGGTTGGGGGCCGTGACGAGGGCTTGTTCGTTTTCTTTATAAGTTTTTTGTTTGCTTTTCTTTTTTAGTTTATTATTGTTTCATTAGTTTATTACTTGTTTTTTTAAGGGTTTGTTCCGTCGTCGAATGGGTTTTATTTTTAGTGTCGTCGTTTTAGGGAAGATGAAGTTAACTCAAAAGCACCTGATATATGGGGCAGTCACTTTTGCCATAACATCTATAGCACCGGAGGTGTAGATTTTGTTAAAAGATGCTTTGACATCGATATTTGATCATGTTTACCCGATTGTATCCACCTTTGTGGAATTAGACGTGATTAGAATCAAGTTTAGGTGTTGTGGTTTTACATTTTGTTTCTGTTTTTTAAGTCTTTTTGAGTTCCTTTCTATTATTGATGTAGATGCCGAGAAGGCCTTTATTTAATAAAATCATCTCTCCTCATAAAAAAACCAAAAAACAATGAGATTAAGTAATATAGAAAAAATAATCTTATTGTAGATGTCGTATGACTTTCAATTAATGAAATTTTATCTATCCCGTAAAAAAAAGTAATATACTCGTAGATAAAATAAAATACTATCTTATCCTAAAAAAATATAATATGTACATATTCGTAATTTTTTAGGTTAAAATTTTAATTTTTGCAATGTATTCTATTAATTTTCACAAACATCGCTAGCTCCTCATAAAAAAAGGCAATCAATCTTATTTAAATATTTTTAGGTAACAATGATTAATTATAGTAAAAGAGTGCAAATGTGCAATGCATGAATCCTAACCATTATTCATTAACAGACCCCATGCCTCATATTACATGTGCTCAGGCAACTCAGGAGGAAGTCTTATTGTATCAAAGTGGTTGGGATAACAAGCTCAATCAAATAATATAATAACAAAAAGAATTGTATTGAAGGCTAAATAAGTAAAACGGAAAATGTGATAGTGTGAGACCGATATTGACCACAATGTAAGAGAAAAAATGACCATCTATGTAAATAATAATGTCGTCTTTGTACATTTAAAAACCGTCTATGTAAATAAAATGCGCTTTTATACATTTACAAGTCATTTGTGTTTGATGAATTAGGATCCTCTCCATTTCTTAGAGGAAATGGAGACTCTATTTCCTTATATCAATGGTGAGAGATGCATCTATTATAAATATTAAAATTTCTAAATCTCCTATTTTCCCCCTTAATCCATCTTCAACCATTGATTAAAGAAATGGACTCTCCATTTCCCCTAAAAATGGAAAGGATCCTAACTCGTGTTTGATTGACTTATTATCCCATTAGCTTTGATATATTTATTAGGAAAATTTGTTGGAAACTACCCACTTTTTGCAAAACTTTAGAAATAACTACCCACTATTTTTTTTTTATTAAAAATAACTACCCACATTTTATAAAACCATTGTAAATCACTACCCATTTTGGTTTTAAGGTAATAATAAGCTGATTTTCGAGCAATTTTTGAGATTCTGGCGATTGGGCCCCACTCCATTTTCAGTTTCCCWCTTTATAACTTTGATTTTGGGTTTTTTACTTCCTTTGAACTCCCCAAAAAAATCTCCATCTTTCTTCTTCCTTTTCTTCAAATTATTGGCCCCAAATTCTTAGTTTTTTTTTTCAATTCTCCCTTAATTGATCTCAAATTCTCTTCCTCAATCTTTCTAATTTCTTCATTTTTTTCTGTTTTTCCTTTTTTTTTAATTCGTTTTTTGGGTTAATGGGTTGAATAAATCTACAATGTATTTCAAGGTTCAAGCAATTCAGATCTGGAATGCTTGCAAAATTTTATGAAGGATGATATAAATACCCATATTTTAAAATACTGCATATTTTGTAAAAAAAACAGCAATAATTCATAATCAAGTTCCATTAATCTGAACCAAAACACCCCAGCATTCAATTAATGTCCAGAACCAAAACGCTCCAGCAATTTTCGAACCAAATGCTTCGATTTTCGAACTGAAATTCCATAATTTGACCACATAATATCAGTTTTCGAACACAAGTGACAATTTTTAGCCCCAAAATGCAGAAATTTCAAAGTTAGGGCTCTAATTCGAGCAGATTATCGCACAAAAATGCAGTAATTCGAATTATACACTTGTGAGCAATTAAATTTCGAACTTAAAACACTAACTTAAGCCGAAATTAGCCCAAATACATCAAATTGCTTGCAATTTGCACCAGAAAAATCGAAGAAAGAGAATGAAGAACAAAGGAAGAGAGTGATAGAGGAGAATGAAGAAGAGGGAGAGAGATGGAAGACAGACAGGAGAGAGAAGGGAAGCAAAGGAAGAATTAGGTAGAAAATGAATTAGGACTTGAAAATGGTAGAAAAGAATTAGGACTAGTAAAAACAGAGGGCAATAGAGTAAATTTCACAAAAATGATGGAAAAACAGTTTTTGGTGGGCCCCACACCGGAAAGCAGTTTTTTTAGACCGAAAACCAACTGGGTAGTGATTCGCAAACTCAGATAAAAAGTGGGTAGTATTTTAAAGTTTTGCAAAAAATGGTGTTATTATTTATCGTTTCTCCTTCCAAGCCATCCTTATATATATCATGGCTCAGATTCTCAGAATCAGATTCAAAAATTTAGTAACCCCCTGGCCTTTTGGTTATAAATTATTCTGTGTATCCCCGATCCGCCGTGGGACCTTGACCTCTATATCCAAAAAAAAGCAAAGAGATTACCAAACAAACGACTAATAATCATTTTTAATCATTTTGTAAGCCTTGAATCACATACATTAAATATTGTCAACAGTTAGGAGTATGCCATCCATCTCAAGCTCTGCTAAATGTAATGATCCTACCATGATCATGAGTATATATATACATGTACTATGGTTACTATTACATTATACCAAAAAAGGGAAGAAAAAAAAACTGCTGAGAGACTGCAATGTGCCTTTGGAACAAAATTATATCTGTCAGAAAGGATAGCCAGAAGTGCATTCCATATCTTTCCAGGATAGCATTTTTCGGCGATCCCTTCCCCTGAAAGATCTGGCCTTCAGTCCACCACTAACTGGTTGCATAAGCCGATATCAATTACCGAATTAACTTACGACCTTCGGTGGGTTCAGAAGCTTCATTAGGTAGAGGTCAAAGAGCATGGCCAGACAAATGCACTTGATGAGATAAGATATAGTTTTCTTGCAGGAGGTAGCGTCTTTAGTATGTGAAGATTGACCTACAAAACCAAAATTGAAAGTTCATGACAATGTGAAAAGAGGCATTTATGTGGAATAAAGTGCATGCTTCGGCTGAGTCTGATCTAATGATCCATCCTTTTTGGCTAGGACTTCAATCCTTAACAGTTGACCCTCCAAAAAAATTACATGAACAAATCAAAAGAAAAGAAAACTAATTAAGAACTCAGCGTAGCTGCATAGGTGCATCAGGAGACCTTTTATTAGTACAAAACAAAGTGATCCATAACTCAAGTACGGACACTAGGAAATCTCAACGGGTGGTTGGAAGGAATTGCGAACTAAGGTGAACCACACGAACGGATTAGAATAACTAACTTTAATCAAAATATTGTTTGAAAAACAAAACATTCCGGCATTTCCAGGTATTTGATCACAAATACTACCTAATCATAGTTGTTGGCAAATTTTCTACAATTCAATTATAATTTTATTCTTTAAATATATTGGTAATTTGTGGTAGGGGAGGGTGGTAGTAGGGGAATGTAAAACATCCAGCCTAGCCTGACAAAGACCCCATCATCTGAAAGCATAGTAACATTTCCCCTGGCAAATTCATTATCCTTACGAAAGCAAGATATGCCACATTTTCCCATCCTACATTCCTACCTCTTTTTTTTTTTTTTTTTACTCCCATTTCTCTTTTTTCTCCAGGTTTTCTCATAATAAAACAAATGAGAAAAATGTTTTTCATACGTTGACAATTGTTTTCTTTGGAGAATTGCTTTCCATCAAAAAGATTTTTTTGTACCAAAACAAGGTTTTTAATCAAAACATATGAAGCCTAAAGAAAAAACTAAAAACACAAAGTAGCAATGTTCAATAAAAAAAATGTGGGAGTTTTAAAAATAATCAACCAACTTGACTTTGGATGAAGCTCATGTCTACATCTTCTAGTTTAGTTTGTTTTTAAACTATAGCTATTTGCTACATTTCCTATTTAGGTAGCATGGTCCTCACAAGGCTTCTCTACTAATTCTCCTATCCCATATACTAAAAGACAAAACTACCTATCAAATCATAAAACTCTAATAAAAGTAACCAAAGGCAAATGTTGCTATACTTAGAAGGACGAGAGAGCAAACGAGCTTCTTTGTGATTGCAGTCAGAGGAGYCATATTAGAGTAATCTAAGTCAAGGTAATACAAAGCAATCCTAAGCTCTCTTTTCTATACGATAGGTGACCTGATCGGAACATTCACTATTTTTGAAAATTTTCCTCTTCAACATATCAATGTACTGTAGTCTGTTTTAGAAAAGTCATTGTTAAAATTATCAATTCATATAATATCAGGAAATTCCAATGTTTATTGCTAATTATTTTGGGATGAACCAAAATTATATTGAGGCTTTTAAAAGAGAGGCAGCAGAATATGTTGTGAAGTTTTGATCCATCAAATACAATTTAAGTTTAAAAAAGGACCCAAATGAAATGCTCTCTTACATGGGTTTAGAAAAAGGGACCCAAATGAAATGCTCTCTTACATGGTTTGAAGATGAGGTATGGATTTAGAATCAACAAAACCCATAACTATTGTTTGCTTTGTAAATTATTAGATTTACAACGCATACCTCAAACCCCCAAGGTATGGGGTTTTGAAACCCAAGGGGGGAGATGGGTATGGCTTAAACTCATACCTTAGGTTTTATAAAAATCATTCCCAAGTAAATCCAAATATATGGTATCAAGTATGGAGTTCCAAACCCATACCACATTGGTTTCATTCTTCATTCCAAACCCATACCATAATATGAACCAAACGCACCCTTGCCAGAAGGGTCTAWATATTTTTTTCCAACAATAGTCAACAATTAACATCACCCCAACACAATAAGCAACAGGCAATGGTGAGATTTTTTTTTAAAAAATATTTTCTTTAAAGAAAAAAAAAAAACCCTTCAAGCGTTCAGCAATTTTCAAATATGTCAAATTCAATCACGAACTCTTTCATGAGCAAAAGAGTTAGGACTTGTTTTCTTTAACTAGAAAAGTCTTACTGTGAACAAATAAGTTTCAAACTGCAAGAAACATTTGTAGGTTATAACCACAAGAATAAATAAAGTTTGTACTTGTCAGTGAATAGAACACTGATAAATCAGCAACCATCATTTTTAAACAGGACAAAATTATTTTGTTAAACTCAAATGAAAAGAACAAGGTCTGCAAGCCTACCTCAGCTTCCATCGCACGGATTTCATTGTACCATACGGAGTGCTCAATTGACAAACTATTCCCACCAGGAGATTGAGAGAGTAAACTCAACCT
>SNQN01005429.1:16079-26838 GCA_008642245.1 Bassia scoparia | reverse complement strand
GATTTCCATTTCATTGTTGGCACAGTCATCCAATTCATTTTCACTATCTAACATAAGGTCTGTATCTTCTTCATATCTCCCAAAACTCTGGTTTCTGACAGCTTTGATAGGAAGTCCAATACTTTTGGGGATTATTGCCTTCCGCTTAGAATGTTTAGCACCTGATACTTTTAGATTAGCAGTAGATTTGTCATCYGTTAAAGCTACTGCTGGAACCAATGACGGAAGCTCTCCATCTTCTGTTACAACACTTACCTCTTCCTTAGAGGTACCGGCTCTTTCAACCACATTATCATCGATAGAATCATGACCTTGTCCCATTTCGATGGCAGGTGAAGATAGACCCAGGTTATTTGTAGATCCTACATCTAACCACCTATGTAGGAAACACAGGTGTTCATGAGCAGCCCATGGTACACTTTGATATGACAGATGGGGCCATGTAAGCTTTGTAAGTGAGTCAAGCTGTTCCCTGAAAGCCAAACATAATACTCAACAAAAACAAACTCAGCATGGACAAATATAATAAAAATTATAGCCTATATTATATTCACACACAGAACTTAAGAAAAACAAAATCATATTTGATTGTGTATGCATCATACAAATCCAAAATGYTAACAACTGCAATTAAAACAAAAATTATGGATTTCATATCCAAAATGAACTACATTCTGGTTCCGTAGATCTTACAAATCCTTTGTCTTATAWTCTATTTTAACACTTGGAAACCTAGACATAAAGAGTAGTGACTCACGMAAGTGCAAGCTGAGCTTTCTTCCTCGACCTGAGTCTTTGCACCACTGTCTGCACTCGATTTTGCTGCCGATAAACTGACAGGCCAGAGATAACAGCATCCTTACCTGTTTCAGACTTAGCAGCTTCAGTACTGGTACTCAGTGACGGAGACACCTCCGGCAAAAAATCAATTCCAGCCAAATGTTGGGCCCACTTATATGGGCGCATAGTCCGTCTTTCATCAAATTCCGCTCCATCACCTAAGAGGAGCTTAGCAGACTGCACCAATAATAGAAACAAAAGGGAAAATGGAAATGTAACGGAGATAGAATTAAATCATACAGTAAACATACGAGGTTAGGAATAAATTAAATAAGAAATTATGTTATTATTTTATATAAGAATATTACTTTTTCTTTTTATTTTTCAAAAAAAATAAGTAGAAAAAAGAATAATGACAGAAAAAAAATAATGAAAAAAAAGGAAGAGGGAAGGAAATATATCTAGAAAGATGTTCCATATTATTACAGTTGTATCAAAGAAAAAGACAATTCACCCTTAGAACCTCAGGTATAACATTAATTGTACTTTCATATCTGGAGAAGCCATAGTACCCAGCATGGGGCTAGATTCAACCGAACTTGCCCACGCCTTGGGGTGACTCATTGAACCATAATGCTACTTATATGAGACCAGCGCGATTGAACAGGAAGATCTCTCTCCGTGCGGATGTAAGATAGTCGTGGTAGATCTCATTCTCTTACAAAGTTAATCCCTTCACGCCACCGCTTGGGTCAAGTCGGAATAGGTGTACTAAACTTGGTCCAGGGGGAAGGATCCATGACTCCATATTCTCGTGTGGTCTCGAAGTAAATCTGGTCATCAAACCATATCGAAAGAAATCTCAATGTTTCAGTATATCAGATACTCGTAAATTGTTGTATTTGGAGATGTACTATTTTCGAGCATATATCCATAATGCAACATTGTTAGTCGAATTTAAAAATGAGAGCCACACTGAAATTTTGACCACTCTTGACTGTTGGTTCTAGTAACTCGATGTGGTACTTTTTCATCTGACGGGCCCAAGTTATCTCTCTACTGGGTTTTAAAGTCTATCACCGTCTCTGTTATCTGTTTAAGCAATAGGCCCGTTACCCATGGAGCCATATTCCAATTCTCAGTCCCGTCTAACATAATTAAGTCATCATATTTTACCAAACTTGCCGATTTGATTTACAATACCGTGAGAAATTGGAGAATCTGAGATCTCTGGGTAGGCCTCTAACACAATACATGCGAATGTCTACTATAGAGCGACGATATAACAGAGCAGAGCCATCCTTGTAATAGGAGAGATGCGCAAGGTATTGCATTCAAGAGCGCACTTCAGCTCTTCAATGCGAAAAAGTCGCCGACGTGTAACAAATATTCCTTACGATTGTGGCCTTCAGAGACTACAGCAATGTTATCCGTTGAAGGATCCATACATGATCAACTCAAAGAGGCTATTATACTTGAACCACTAGGTATTAGAGGGATGGTGTCTTCTCGAGACGCAGGTGGGACCGCTGTCACTGTTTGCTACGAGAAATGTACGCCCTGGGATGATTTAGACCACATTAGAGCTATATTCTTAATTCGTCAGGGATGTTATTCCTCTCTTTCTCTCTCTCGTGCTAGGCGTTTTGACTGCACTCCAGGAATACTTAACACAGAGAGCATGTGCTCACATCTGTGTCTTTCTCTTTGTTTCATAGGGTTTAATTCCTAAGGTCTCGATTTTTGTCTAACGCTGTGGTATTGCTAAGTTATTGTGACTCACTTGTTTTATAAGGAGTAATATGCAGTTGGCAGTGTAAACAGTGTCTGTTGAGGATGGATAATCGTGCAATCTCAGCTATGTGAAGATGCTATATGTTAGAATGGTAAGCAAGTTGTATGAACGTATGGACTGCCATTACTCGTCTCGTGAGTGCAAGTGTAAGGTTATGAACGCTCTTCGAGCCTAGATATTATTCTATATGTCTCAGACATTGTTAGAAGTGAAGTGCTGTTACCATATTATGCTTCATCGTGAGTAGGCTCGGTCATTACTCCCATGTGATTTAGCTTAACAATGTGTGTGTTATGTGAAGCTTGAATAGTAATCATTTTGAATTGACTAATATTGTGGGCAGACATACCTTTTGATTCTCTATTAGCACTCTCTTCATAGGATTTGGTCAGCGTTTTGTGTTTTGGGTTTAGGATATTTTTGTGATAGGAGCACAATAAAATACCTTGCTCTCGCAAGCGTGAATAAACATTTGTAGATTGAGATAGTGTGTAATACTTAGAGAACTCGGCCTCTCCCTGTATTTCGCACCTACTGCTTTATTTCGCCTAATAAAGTCAAATTAGCTTAGGAATGGATAAACTATTTTTCCTTTTCGTACTCTCAGCTCTTTCGTGTCGAGACTTCAAATGGCTTTAATGCATAAGGCGGGTCGTGCGTACAGAATTACTACTCGTGTAGTATTTCATATACGTGTTAGTGAGATCATACGAAAGAATTTCCTTGTTGCCCCTAGGATCAATCTCATTCACAAACTTATTTGCTTCATATACTTTAACTCCTTTCCAACTACGATCATTTGTACAGTGAACCTTTACCTCGTTTGACTCTCCATGAAATCCTACTCTTCAACTAAGACAGGCAAGTTGGGATTGTACCTCCGTACTGATGCTTATGCTTTGAATTCTGGGTGGTGGTTGGTATGAATGGAGTTCCTCCAAGTCTTACATGCTTACGAGCTACGGGCTCTAGACATTCGCCAACAGTGGTTCATGTTTTTTGTTTGAACAACACCCGCAACTTTCACGTATTGATTATATATTTCTATTCTGGACTTTAGAGTGGGTATCCCTGGGTGTACATGTTCTTACACGTGCATCTCCGTGAATCTCACCTTGTACTATTAAGTAGTTTGAAGCTTAAACAAGTGATGTACCACTTTGGATTAAAGATTTATAAAGTAAGATTGCAATGAGTTAATGGCTTATCATTAGTGGTTCCTCGAATGGTTTACTCTATCACGCCAATAGTTTTGCTATTGATAACTTTTTAATGAAGCCACCACATTACTTTTTAATGCACAATGGATGGAGTGGCATGTGATTGCAGGAAATAACTCTTTGGTATTCACATCCCTCTTTGAAGTGCCTTGATCTAAGTCCGTAAACATAAATTATATTGAATGAGGATATCAATTTGTATTAAATAGTAATAAGGCGAGCATTGTGGAGTTGCTTACTTGAGCTAAATCTGGGGCCTTATCCCTAAGAGGATGAGTCGTTCGGTGTGTCTCCTCCACTAGTTCATATGTCTGAAATTGATATGAACTTTCTTGATGGCGAGTAGATATCAATGCTCAAATTTCACCCTTTCCTGGAAAGAAATTAAGATTATGACGCCTATGTACCTGATTTTAAATGGTTGACCGTACGTCATTATATTGAAAACTTCTTGAGTTTGAAGCCTGGACTACTTAATTAATCGTGGATAAATAGCACAGTCAACGAATTCTACTATCAGCGAGTGTTCCTGGAAGCATAGTCCTTAATCAAGTATTCTGAGATTTTTTCTGGATCGATTTAACTCTCTCGAGTATGACCTAGTAGTTTACTGTAATCTTTAATTTGGCCTTATTCTTATATTACGCAATGTTCTTGAGTATCTATCAAGTGATTGTGACTCGCACCCTATTTTTCCGTCTCAGTCTTCGGAGGAAATGGAAGGCGGTTAGATCTCAATGGCACTACTGGTTCTCTTTCCTCTCCAGTTCCAAACAGATGATCATCAGAGAGAGCTTGTTTGTTGTTCTCTTTTCATGCTGTAACCATGGGTCCTCGAAAATTTGTCTTCTTTCTTTGATGCACTTCTCCCATTAATTTTTTGACATTAGTCTCTCTATGTGGCAGTTTTCTGTATGGTGGGCTTGTTTGTAATCTATAGGCCGACGCATCATTCACAGACTTCTGAGTGACTTTTCTAAAAATAGGTTGCTGTTGATTCGAAAGGCAACGTAAGATTATTTTGCTCGAATTGGAAGGAGAAATACGTGTTGTATCATTGGAGCCTAGAGCTAGCAGTGCAAAACGCGATCCTGTGGACTCGACTATTTAAATTCATAAAGTTTCGATGTATGAAAGAGAGCGCTCCATTACCGTTTAAAGCTATAAAGGTGGCAAGACTTTAAATCTCAAAGTATCCCGTACATCCAACTTTGTTTACTTTTGCTCTTGTTAACTCTTCTAGGGAGCCGCCTCGAGAGAGTTATACATAGATCGCACAGCTGCACCGCTCGTTAGTGAACTACATAAGGGGACTGCTATATCAAATGATACTGCTCTATAGACTTGTGATGGACTACAAGAAGGTCCTCAATTTGAAAAAGCTTTTATCCAGTAATCCTATGTATCATTTTGATGGTACACAAAATTTCGCCTATTGTCAGTATGACTAAAGGATGTATGGGTTGTGATTCAAGGCTCTAAACTTGAACGCTCGAAAGACTTGCTCATTAAAGTGGGTCGTACAATTATTTAGTCCAAAATATCCCCCATATATTATATATGCTATACTAACTAGCAGTTTTGAGTATAAGTTTTTCAACTTCTCAACACATGTTTTCGATGCCCCTCAAGGGAATTATGAGGCATGGAGAATGAAAAAGGTTAGGTTAGACTTTCTTTGAGACCCATTTTGCCAACCTCAAACGAAAGTTCCGTTGTAGATGATTCTACTGCCTGTTTCTTTCCTCCACGATGGATGTCGTATGGCATGAAAAGTACAGGAGACCTTCTAAAAGTCAGTAATACACATTTCCTCGAAATCCTAATAAGCAGGGCTAAGTCTTAGAGGCTTGGGAAATCATCAATGTAGCCTTTTGTTCCTTGCCTGAAATGTGGGCTCTGCCATTAAATGACTACCTATGTCAATAGTGTTTTGGAGTTTTTAACCGGATCTGTCTGAGAAAACACTTCCTCAAAGAAGTATAATAGAGGAGTCCTATAAACTCTGCAAGCCATATTGATGTCGTGCCCTATGTTGATCAATCAGTAATTATACAAGGAGCTTTTGGTTTATCTCTTTCATTAGTAACTAACAATGAACCAACGACAGCCCACTTATGGGGATAAATTAAACAGAAAAGTGAGAACTTGAGAGAGAAGAGAAAGATCCATTATTGTGATTAGTAGCCAAACCTATTAGAATTTATATATTTCACATTATCTAACTTTGCATTTCGAATCATAAGGTGAGTTTGTAGAAGATCCCTATCATTCAAAAGTGTGGATGGTCTCTTTGATAGATATGGTTGACTTATCCTCATACAGTTCATTTGCATTTTTAAGGTATCTATATCAAAGTAAGTGTAGATAGTCAATCGACTAATCAAAATGAGTAGACTGCTAATTCAGATTCTTAATTGTGTAGATTTATTGAGGATAAAAGAGGTGAGCAAGTCTTAAGATATGATTCATTTTGATTATGTTTCATGTATAATGTAATGGTTTACATATCGCCGTTAGTGTTTTTATTTATAGAGTATATATTGAATGAATTTGTAGCAAAAACATCTTAAACTTTTATCACACGTTACCTCACTTTGATTCCACAAGCATCACTTTGAACCAATTTTTTTTTGAAGATTTGTTGTCACTAGTTATGTTTTTAATCGATAAGTAGTGCTCTAGAATTTCTCTAGGTTTTTTTAAACAGGTTGCTTAAAATGAAACAATGAAAAGAGATCTATAGGTGCTTAGTCTAGCTCATTTTTCTCCAACTTTTTGTCAACTGACACTCAAAAGGACCTAGCAATCACTATAATAATTTGAAGATCTCTTGGATTGGGAATCTGAGTTCTGAGGTGATTATACTTCCGGAAGTATTCATCATGAAGAAATAAAGAGCAAGTATGGTTTTTGTGAAGTTATTGTCGATTTTGGATTTCGCCTGTCATTTGACAAAAAGTGAGACTGTTGAAGTTACTGAACAAACACTCTATCATCTCCTTTTGTCTTGTGACACTCTTGCGGAATTTAAAATCTTGGACTGCAAGTGCGTTCTGGATTTATGTTGGAGTTGTCATGAATTTGGTTTAGACAGGAGATATACAACTTTGGTTAATCTGGTTGCTTTCTAGATAGCGTGACATGAGTTGAGAGAGATTTGTTGCAGACTCGAGCAAATTTAATATGAATAATGTGGTAACCCAATACAATTCCAGAGATAGAGGTTATCATAATTCACTATAGACTATTTGACACTTGTACACACCACCCTATTCCTATATGTCCTATGAAGTGTAGGGTATCTATCACTCTATCTAATAGGGAGTGTGATGAGAGTTCTGGAATTGTCGCTTTTATACATAGTGGAGTAGAGAACATAGTGAGCCGTGCTAAATCTGTCCGGCAAAGTCTTGTGTCCTCATCTGGTAAATGTACCTAGTATTTGGCCTATAGAACGCAGAGTAGGCTTGTCTTAGTTTTCCTTGTGTGGGTGAAGTTCGACAATAATGTCATCACTCAGCAGAAAGTACTCCTGATCTTGGTAGATCATATTTTAGCATAATGCATTTGGGTAGGAGTAAAGCCTGGTTCTTGATTACGCTCTGTGCCCCGTATTGAGCACATAGTTTCTCTATGGTTGCTTCTCTCTTAACTTATTATGAGATAGTTAGTATCAAAGTTCGTTCTTGTGGTTGCCCTTGGCAAGAGAGAAATGGAGTTTTATCATGGGTTGGTCAAGCATGTGACGCGGGCTAAGTGTAAAGAAGGTTGTTTTCGGTGAAGAGTGACCAGACCAACTCTAAAATGTGTTTATTCCTTAGAAGTTATATAAGAGGAAAGAGAACCTCACATTGTGTTCGAAATACATCAAGGATCTCGTCAATCTAAATCTTTAATCCTTAAATCTTTCAAGGATTCTTCAATCTTAACATCTTTTTGATTTTTTTTTTGTTTTGGGATGATGATCAGAAGTGGAAAATCAGCCCAGTGGATAAACATGATGAGCCTCTAGATGAAATTTGAAATAGGTTTTTTTTGACGATTTTTTGTATTTATACGGCCTAATTGATTGTTGTTAGAGTGATAGACACGAAAATACTAACTCAAGTAAAGGATTAGACCTGCGCCAAAGACTCCTTCAGCTCTCCAGCTCACAAATGTCAACTTGGTTGGCATTGGTTTCAGCTACCTACTCATATCGTGTGGTTAGTGATATCTCCAACATGCCAACCGACTTTGTTTAAAGAACACTTAAAGCCTCTCTGTTTGTTTCTTTTAATGTTTTTTAGTGTTTTATGAGTTTAGTGGATGTAAGTTTTTGATTAGTTATTAGGTTAGCTCATTGGTTCACCATTAAGGAGATGGTTTGTTATTTCATCATCTGAACATGGATATCTATAGCCAACCGCTGACAAGAGAGTAAGGAGTTCGAATCAGCGTGTTTCAACCCCTCTTTTCAAGAATGCAAATAAATTTTCAAGGACGTTACTTAGTAGTCAAGAGAAGGCTCGATGACCTACTACATCCTAACATCAAGTCATCATATGGCTCTCATGCTCGTCGAGGGCAGTCGATAAATGCTATAGTGTTAGTCCTAGCCTTGAACTATTCAGACAAAAAATGCTTTTGGTTACAGATGCATGTTCTTAGCCATACCCCATCATGTACCCACTGATGTTTTCTTTTAAAACTTATATTCCATTCACTATTATTTTTTATTATCCTATTACACACTTAGCTAAAAGAAACCCACATCTTGCCCATTTAATACCCTACCCAATCCAACCTTTATTAATTATGCATAACAATTGTAATAAAACATTATTGTAGTTATTGAGAGTTGTGTTTAGCAAGATACAAGTTTATGTACTCTTTATAAGTCTAATTCATATATATAACTATAAAAAAATTATCCAAAATAAACCTTATTTTGAATACACTACATTTTTTTTTAAAAAAAAAGATTAAGTTTAGATCGAATTATGTTTTATTTGAAAACCAAGCACAGTGTCATGCTCGGGGTTATCTAGTTTATGGAATAAAGATACACAGCACAGTGTCATGCAAATGCAAGAAAAGATAAAGATAACAAAAATTGCTGGATTTTCTTGGGTATAACTTTTGATCATGCAAGAGACAGGCTAGCATCTTCCTCTAATTTCTATTGTTTAGGTGGATATGATGCCTGCAAAATCTATTATGCTTTGCTCTACGTTTTGTCAATGAGACAATAAGTGTAGGAAGTCTCACTGACTTGAATTTATTGTAGCTGATTTGATTTGATGTGGTTTTAAACAGAGGAAAGAGCTTTGCAGCTTCAGGAGAAGCTCGAAACAGAAGAAGAAGTTTTCAGGAGACAATTGCCACAACAGAAAGAAGTTTTTGTCAAGTCTTCCCTCACATCTCAAGGCATTAGAAAGCATCAGTGCCTGCACAAAACCAACTAGACTTTTACATACACAAAGAAACAAAAAACACTGCATGCAGCAGAATTGCTTCCTCCGCCATGTATATCATTTACTCTCAGTTCGATTGGCCCAAAAGAAGCTTTTGGAGAAAGTATTGAGCTGAAATAATGGGAAGCCTGAAAGATGCTCAAGTGTTTGTGCGGCGACAAACAAATAAAGACGCTGGTATATACTTTAATTATTTTCAATAGGATGAAGTGCAAGATAATATGATTTGCGAAGTGTTTACAAGAATAAAGATTATTTAAAAAGTAAAACTGCTGGTCTCTTTCCGTTATATGTGCCTTTAAAACAGCTAAAGGGACATCTTGGCAAAGTCTCTGCACTCCTGCAATTAGAGATTGTATATCCTTAATTTCCATACCATCAGCTCATATGCTTTTTCAACTTAACCCAAACATGGAAAACGGTAACTTCAAAAATCTAGGAAACAATGTGACGTAGAGATGTGAATAATTGACTTCTCCTCCCAAACTCAGGCCAATGTTGGTTTGCTCATCAATGCCTCAATTCGCTTTATTCAAGTATTTCCTGGCAGAGGAGAAAGCAGCATAATTCCTGACATGTTTTTCTTCTCAATTGAGAATTCCGACCTGTTGTAAAGGTGTTAATCTCGATTCAATACATTGGAATATTCTTGAACATATTATATGAAAATTCACAGAGCAGGATCGGAGACGGGATAAAATTGAACAATCTCACTTACATAGAAAAGTTTGTACTTTCGTCTAATAGGTACAAAGCCTTGGATTTATTTGAATAATGGTGTATTGCAGTTAAATACTTTCTCTAAATGTGTTCAAAGTATTCTGGTAGGGAAGTATGTGAATGGTGATAGTATAATTTGATATGTTTGTATAATAATTTATATCATATAGTTTTTAAATTTATGGTAGGATACTTTTAGAGTAAACTTAGTCAAAGAAAACTAAAGACGTGGCATTTATCGTCATAACTGGGTTGATTGACTGACCAATTCTTGGTGTCCAGGCATATCATCCCTCCAGGAGAATTCACCGTTTGACCGATGATGTGTGGATGATGAAGATGATGGTCAAAGGAAGGAGGAACGCCAATAAAAAGTGGGCTGGAAGAGAATTTGAAACTAGCTGGCATTTACCAAACTCATCCTTGTAGGAGTCATCCTTACGTGTATGATGTGACGTTTTGGGATCTGATCCAATAGCGCCAAACTTGTACTTTGAAGTTCGATGTACTTGTTAAGCTGAATGTAGTATGTGTGGTGTTGAGGGCTCTGATCAAGGACTGAAAATAACTACTTTGCAATATTATTCTGATGACACGGGCCATTAACTACCTCTGCAGTATGAACATTTTCTTATGCCATGTTGACTGCTTGGATTAGTAATATCTATTGTCCTGAAAATTGTTGATTTTTGTGTATGGGTAATGTGCTTGGGAAGCGATAAGCAAATGTTTCAATCCTTATGATGAATAACCGTTGTTCACTTTTTGTCCTATTTAAGCAATGT
>SNQN01005428.1:15401-29300 GCA_008642245.1 Bassia scoparia | reverse complement strand
TGAGTGCTTCTTCATAACCCTAATTCCAATTCATTGAACTCTTAATTTTCTAATTCATCCTTCTCTTCTCTCTTCGTTTTCCTACCAAGATCCATTACTGCTATCAACTTACCACGCTGTCGTCTCTCACAATCCAGCTCACAGGTGTAGTCTTCTCTCTCACGCCACCAGCTGCACATCGTTTACATTTAAAGTTTCAAATAGACCCAAATTTGGAGGTAAGGCAAGCTTTGCCTACACAAACAGACTTGTAAAAAAGAAAACCAAAAATCAAATCTTCGAAAAAAGATAGAGAACTTGCAAGCAAAAGATAGAAAAAATAGAAAAATCAGAAATTTCCGAGATAGTAATAAATTCAATTCTGTGATACAAATAACAGTGAATATGAAAACAATCAAAAAATTAGAATCAACTCCGTATGTCGCTTCATCGGAGCAATTCATAATGAATGAAGTCCAGAAACAGCACAACATAATGGCTTGTCGTTCGCACAATGAATCTGCGCTCCTGGCCATCTGATTCGTCAAGATCCATGTGCCCACTGATGTCGTTCCAAAGGGACGGAAGAGAGGAGCGATAAAGGAAAGGGAAGCTGGCGAATGGCAGGCAGAAAGGAAGAAGTACGATGGAGATGATCAAGAAGAATGTGAATCGGGGAAGAGAAGAAACAGCCATTGAACGGGGGTTGGCGTTGGGATTGAGGGAAGGTGGTAAAAGACTAACGGTGTTAGTTTTTCCGTTAGAGTAAGGGTATTTGGGCTATTTTCTCTAATGTGGAGGATATATGAGCTGTTTCTAAAAACACGAGTGTATATGGGTTATTAGGCTAAAAGTCAGGGATATATGGGGAAATATCCAAAATAAAAATAAATAAAAAAATTGATGCGTGCACTTCTTATCTTGTAATAATAAGGGGAAGGGTGTATTAGAAATTACTTAATTAGTAGTAGCTTTGGGAATAAGCAAGGATAGTTTGTTAGAATGGTTTTTATATAAATAGATGTGAAAATATATGAAGAATTAAGTGTCATGTATTTTGGAAAGAGTGAACCTCTAGAAAGCTCCTTTTAGGGAGAGAATCCACCTCTCCAAAGTGGAATTATCATTTCCATTTAGTGCAATTTCTTCTTATTAATGAAAAGACCTTAAATTTCCTATTTTCTGCCATTGTGCTGTACACTAGAATGATTCCTAGCAGAGAGCCAGAGACTGTCATACAGACCACCAATATAAAAACACAATGTCCATCAACCCCACATGTAGCCCAATCTTTACTAGCATTTGTAGTGGCCTTTTACAAACATCAAGATGCACAAAGTACCAACATTCAGGGTTAATCTTAAAGAAAACCACAAAAAACAAATCACAATCGCGGACATTCTAAAAGTCAACTACAGTTGTGCCTTTTGTTTGCAACTCCATGCTCCATTTGGTAGAGTGTAAAATGTTTTCGGTGTAAAATGAATTTTTATGCATTGGGAAACAAGGTGGAAAGGAAAAGGAGAGGATGGATTGGAGGGAAGGTAAAAAGTTGCTATGGAAAAGAAGAGAAAGGAASGAAAAGTGTTTTCCTTCCATTTCAAAAGGAAAATGAATTATAATTATACAAGAGTTTTTACACTCTGATGGAAAATTGTTTTACATCCAAATAGTTCAAAATAAGAGAAAATGATGTAAAACATTTTACATCTTACGAAACAGAGCCTAGTCTCAGAGTATATATATGGCAAACTCACGACAATGCTTTTGAAAAAATAAAATAAAAMAAATAAATAAATCAATCAAACCGTAATAAGTAGACATCTAGAATTCCATAAACTAACAAATCAACCAGGAGGTGCATGCCAAAACATCTATCACACTCACCTAAAGTAAATATCATTAGAATCAAACCTAATGACTATGTTGGATCAAAAATTATTTCAAGCAAGTTTTATGCGAACAATAGTTGTCAATCAATCAATCAAATCCTTAATCACATAAGTGGGGTCATCAACATAATCAAAAGCAATCATTCCATGTAGACATCTCATATAAGAGCAAAAGCGATGTAGTAGTAAAATCTAAGAGGCTGTTTGGTATAAAGTAAAGAAAACCAGAAACGGCAGAAAGTGAGTCAACATCTTCAATTCCCTTTGAGTGTTTTGTTGCACCATTTAGTCATTTCCTCTCACCACATTCCTGTTTTAGAAAAATTAAATTCCATACAACTCCCTTCCTCACTGAAGACTTGGAATCCCCATTTTACAGTTTCACAAATAACACAAAAGAACAAGTAAATTATCCCTAATCTACGAGTGTACCATCAAAGACCACAATGTTCTATCTGAAGTGTACCGCTAATCACAATATCACATATCCCTTCAACAGTCAGCAATTCAGCCAAATATTCTATACTGAAGCCAACCACACAGATATCCCCTTTCCATTTTTAGTTTCCATTTGTCGTCATGAAACACGGAAAAAGGCTGTGAGCCCCAATGCAAGTTACAATTTGGGATAAAAACCTAGAATCGATGAGGGTGAACGACAAACCTACATAAATTTAGGCATCAAACATTCTAATTCGATAATTGAAACTCCAGATCTGGAGATTTTTTAATGATCATATTTGACCATAAAAGTCTCTTAGAAGTGCTAACAAGCTTGTCGCTGCTAAGATTAAAATGGGTTGTTACGGCTTAGGTTCAGCAAATGGGTCGGATGGCCATGGTTTGTTTGATAAAGCAGCAGCCTGTTGCTTGTGTATGAGGTACTTTGACAATCCATGGATCCWCAAGACAAGACTTGAGCAATAATGGTGAAGGGTGGTTAAGAAATGACATGAAAAAACAAAGGGTTAATTTTTTTTATTATTATTTCTTTAATTTTCGAAACCAACTTTATGAATATACATAGTATAACCAAGCAGCTATTCTTACTTTAACCAAACCAGATTTGTAATATCCTTTCTCCTTCGTTCCCTTAKTTCATTCATTTTCTGTACCTTTTGGTGAACCCYAACCAAAAGGCCCTACATCCTTGTAATTGCTTAAGACAAAGTCATGACAATTTTTCAATTTCAAGTTTGAGATCATAAATTCATATAAAACTTGTTTGCTTTATCAAATACAGGCAGTAAGATATTTAAACTAAAAAAACCGAAAAAAAAACCCAAAAACTATATAAAATAAAATAAAATTTGGACAGAGAGAGAGAGAGAGGGTGTTCATAATTAAAATCAATACCTTCTTAATCTCCTGTTGGTATTCCAGAATTCTATCTTCAGTAACAGTTCTGAGAAAATCCACTAGAAAGCCCGGCTTTACTGATGAAGTGGTGTCTATGAATACTGCAATTTTCTTGTAGTCTATGACATCTTCAAAAGGCAATTCAATATTGTCACTGATTATAACTGGAACACACATGCTTACAATAGCATCAAAGAGTCGACATGCAGAAGGAGTGTCCCCTGCAGGATGCAAACAGAACTTTGATGTGTGCATCCCCTGTGTGGCTGCACGTCGACTCTCCCTAGACTGTGCACCATGTTTTATGACAACATCATTCTCATTCTCAAGTATTTCAAAGAGCACATCACGAATTTTTCCACCCTGGAAACAAGATAAAAGGGAATTACATGAGTGCTAATATACAACATGTAGACAAAAGACCATAATAACCTGCTGCATCACTCTCACACCCACCTAACAAAATATTATGCAGAGATTAAAAAAATACAAAAATAGTAAAAAAAAAAAAAAATTAAATAAAAGAAAGAAAGCCAGAAACGCTGCAGATCTATCTGAATCAAAATGCTCTTCAAATGGAGATGTTCAAGTCAACTTTACTCACCTTCCTTCATAAAACCAAACAACACAATTTGCTACACATTCTCAGTCAAACTATTTGAAATTATATTATACATCAATCAACACGGATAAATGCAAATCAGAAATCAAACTACACGCCAATTTTTCTCCTAATGATATCTGTTATTCTGTATATCACTGTAACAACCTCAATAAGATTTGTCAAATAGGCCCCCTTGGGGTTTCAAATTACTCGTATCATTATCTTTTTTGGGCATCATTATACATCTCCCTCCCTCTCTCTCTTGATATGATTGGGCTATTGAACATACTCAGAAGATCTATGTCTAATCAGCACCCCAAATGCTTCCATCTTTGGCATGTGAAAATTCAAACTCTTACCACTAAATGCCCGACATTGCCACTTTGCCGAGTGAAGCATCAATGATGTACCAAAAAGGACTGAAACTTGATACAAAGATCACTGCTTCAGCATTCTAGTATGGAAAAATGAGGTTAAAGTGTTTACAAGTAAATGAATAAAAAAATATCAAAGTAAACTCTTACAAATAAGATGCAGGAAGCAGCATTAAAAATAGCTAGTATCTATCTGTGGTTAGGTGATTTTAAAAATTAAAATCAAACATTTTAAAAGAAAGTGGCAATATGATTAGGTGACTATCAATCTCTGATGATTTCTCCATATAATCAAAGCTATGATAAGGGTCTTGCGCTTTGGTCAGTAGACATCAATTGTTTCTAAATCAGCATCTCTTTGTTTGATATGCAGGGAATAGCATGGTGGAATTAAAAACTGAGCAGTATTTAAGGTTTTACAAAAAGTTAAAGGTCTGCGTTTAGTATAGACATCTGCCATGAAAGTAAGTTTTCTACATGTTTAACACCACAAACTAAAGAAGAAACAAAAAAAATTGAAATACACAGAGATTCTATCACTAAACATATTACATCATTTAKATGTGCATCGAAAGAAGGCACAAAATCATGTTTCAGGCTACAACAAAAGAACAGTGAACAATATCAGATAGCTCACCACGCTATCAAACAAATCCAACAGCTGCACCTATGGCCCACCCAAGATGATTGTGTAAGCTATTTTAAACCAACTTCAGCCCAACCTAAACGAAGGGAGGAAACCCTGTGCTTTAATGTAGTCAAAAGATGAAACCACTGATTATTATTGTACTAATACCATCTTCCACATTGACAGAATAAGAAAAAGGATCAATTAATCAAATGAATTGTACAAATTTAGTTTCTAAAGGTGCAAGGCTTTGATCACATTGTTAATAAAATCAAATTCAACCAAAGTTAAAACAATTTTGTAAAACTTCACAATGAAACACATTGCCAGAATGCCACTCAATTCTGAAGTATAATCAAATCGATTACTCGTCAAAAGCTTCAAAAACCAAACACATTGCCACTCAATTAAACTCTACAACAAGCTAGAACATAATGGAAAGGAAACAAGTAACAACAAAGACAAACAATTACCTCTTTCCGATAGCGATTACCCATGAAGAAGAGCAAGGACTTTCGATTTTCGACCCCAACACCTCCCTTGAAAGAATTAATTCTATGCGAGTACGGTAAGATAACATCCTTAACAAGCGAAGCCTGATCGGACCTCAAGCGGCCGAAATCAGAAACAAGCAAAACCCCATTCTTAATCCTATCAACAACCTTATACAAGGCATTAGGATCCTGGCAAATAAAGACATGATCCCAGCCATTATTCCTCTTCCAATAGAGCTGCCCCTCCAACCAATCAACCAACTCCTCCTGCGTCTTCTCATCACTGTAAACCACACCATTGGCAGCCCCATTGGCGTTCCCCCGAACCGGGTTAACCACGAGGCTCAACGACGAGAAGAAGGGCACATAGAACAAGTCGGCCTCTTCCGGATCCAAAACCCTCACCACACCGCCACCACTAATTTGTTGATGAGCTGCATTGAATCTGTTGACAAAGTCGTTGAACAAGTACCACTCAGCAGAGTGCTGGTTACCCGGGTACTTAAGCTGGGAATCGTCGGAGACGGGTGCGGTCACCCCGCCCCGGGCGACCGCATAGCTTTCAATGACCCCGAAGGTAAACTTCCTCGGCAAGTCGTACATGTAGATTTTGACCAACCCGGTGTCGTCATGGGTGTGACGAATGGCATTGGTGTCGGTGTCGGTGTCGGTAGGGGAGGGGGAGAGGAAGACGGAGGTGAGGAAAAGGTAGAGGGATAAAACGAGGAAGAGGGAGAAGAGGGTTTGTTTGAGGAGGGAATGGTGGCGGATGCCGAAGCGGAGCATGAGCAACGAGGAGAAGGAGGATGAGGGGGAGGATGACAGGGAGGAGGTGGACGAGAGGTTTTTGGGGCGGTGTGAATGGAGGCTCATCGTCAAGATATTTGATTTGATTGGATTGGATTGGATTGGATTGGATTTGTAAGATTCAGAGAAGGGGGAACAAGGGGATATCTTTTTGGGGAGGAGATCACGCCGGATTTGCCGCGGATTTAGGTGGTCGATTCGGCAGAGACTTTGTTTCGATGCATGCTGTTCTTGATTGATCCTCTATGGTATGATCAATTTAGATGGTGGGTGATCTTTTTTTTTGGAATTGATTCTTTTAGTTGCTGAGGAGTTGAGGTGTTTTATTCAATCATTAACAATTCAAGAGAGGTTTCGACTTATACATCTACTTCATTAATTAATTTATCCGGATAGCTCAGCCCCGCCCCCCGGGTCACGGCTATTTCAAATAATTCTCGTCGATTGCTTTCAAAACACAATCCAATGGCAAAGTTGATAATAACTCCAGAAATCGCACCCGCGCATGTCAAAAGTCTGATTTCTACTTGTTAAGTCAATTCTTAGTTAACTACACTTCTTAACGACCTGAGTCTGCTCYCGAGCTGCTCGAGCTCGGTTCAATAAAGCTCAATTCGATGGGACTCGGCTCAACTCGTGAATAAACAAGCCGATACACAAGCTATGCTAGGTTTGGCTCAAAAACTCGCAAGCCGACTCTAATAATTTATATATTATGAATAATATAATTATTTTATATATTTAACATTTTAACTGTATTAAAAATAGTTTTTACAAAAATTCCCTCACATTAACTAAAGCCAAATTCCAAGCCTGTAAACAAAGATTTATTGTGTGTTAATCTTATTTGGTTTAAATTGGTTMAGACTCTGTAAGTGTGTGATTAAATATTTGCTAGACTATGAAATTTGGCTTTATGTTTGATATTTATTTGGATTTTGTAGAATAGTTTGTTGGAAATTGGAAGTTCTTTTTTTTTTTTGAGTAGTGGAAACTTGAAAATTAGAAGATTTAAAAGTTAGAATCATTGAAAACTAGTTAAACAAGCATTTACACGAGTTTTTAATCGAGCTTTTAAATAAGCTCAAGCCTAAAGCCGAGCTCAAAATTTGAGGCTCGAAGAGCTTCGAGCTCGAGCCAAACCTGGAAAAGCTCGGTCTCGGCTCGTTAACAGCCCTACWATTAACATATTCTAACAAGTGTTATTCATGTAACTAGCGATGAACACGATTGGTTTGATGTGATTTGATCAGTGTCAAACCAAACCAAACCGCAAAATACGATTTGGTCATTTCTTCAAACCAAACTATACCGTATTAACATCCAAAAAGAACCAAAKCGTTAAAAATTATATAAATATGAAAATACGATTTACTGGTTTACATTTTGGTTGGGTTTATAATTTTTGTAAAACCAAACCAAACCATATTAACAAAAAAATCCTAAATCATACCGTATTTTTATAAACCGTAAGCCAAACCAAACCGTTAAAATGCGGTTTGGTCTAGTTTGGTTACAGTCCAGACCAAACTCTATATAGCCATACATGCAACCAATCTTTTAAACTTCACTTTTTGTAAATTGTTTTTCCCAAAGCAATTAGTACTTTTGCAATTTTGGGGACCACTCAAGTATTTTAGGCGGGATATTTTGGGTAACATCTAGATCGTTGGATCGTTGACATATCACCTCAATATCTAAGAGTGTGTAACGAATCAAATGATCAATCCATGGCTCTCGCGTACAACCAATTGAAATACACATGTTAGATGAGTAGAAGGATCAGAATCAAATGATTCTAACTTTTAAACCTTCTAATTTTCATCTTAGAATATATTGACTAAAAAAAGGGTCATAATATGTAAAAAAAAAAAAAAAAAAAACACGTGTAAACCAACTGATAGGTACATTGAGCGGTTTATTCAATTTTTTCAACTATTTTTCATCCAACATTAATTTGTCCGATTTTTGTCTCATTCTCTTCCAAAAACTAATAACTTCAACAATCACGCACTATACTCAGTTACTCCTTCATGAAAAGGACAAATTCACTGCTCCAACAATCTATGAAAAGCTCCGACATCCACCTAATTCCATAAAAAAAACTCCAACATTCTACCAAAAGCCTACACGATCGAGAAAACCCTAATTTTRTGAATCAAGTTGCGAATTACAGGTTAGCGAGGTTATCAATATAATCAGTAACCAGAGGGGCAACCCCCTATCGAACTAAGAACAATATTGGGTGGTTTACTTGTTGGTGAAGTGCAAAATCACCTAAACAAGTTTTTTGGCGACCACAATGGGTGAGAAGTTTGCAAAAGCATAATTGCTTCTCAACCATGGTCCCTAAGAGATCTACACGAAGGTCGGACAATCAAGAGGATGGTAACTCATTCGATCAAAATCTTGAAAACCCACTCGATGATCTTAGTAATTTAGAAATTGTTTCGCAATAATTATTTGTTGAAGTCTTGCTCCTCCCGAGCAAACCGAGTCTCAAACGCAAAGACTGGACGGTTTGCACCCAAACAGGGGGGAAGATRAATCATCCTCAGCCAAGGGTTTGCTCAATTCAATATACACGCAATARGTGGATATTTTACAAGCCTTTTAGAAGATTTGAAGGAGAATATAAGGGTATGTTCAGTAATCTCCACCAAGGTATGGTACATGAAACCTCTAGGGTGATAACTGTCGAGTTGCAAAACTTTGGCTCCCACTCATAGCAAGCGGTTACCAGATAGGTGGTTAGGATTATATTGGATATCAACGAGAAGTTGAATGCTACTAACGTGGCATTATCTAAGACGATTGCTACTGAGGTAGTTACTCGGTWGGAACCTTTAGTGYAGAAACATAATCAACTGAATGAACAGTGATGAATTTGTTAACTGCCAGACGTTGAGGAATAATTGTCGAAAATTCTAGGGTGGAACCACCCTTGGGTTATCCTAGAACAAGCACTATGAGAGGAACTAATGTCCCTTCGGATCTTCAGACCGTATCAAGGAGTATCCCTCTCTGAGATGCCAATGAAGGATTCAGGAGCCAAGGGAGAGAACTAGACCCAAGATCAGGCTACGAGTCAGGCTATAGCCATGGTGATCTTGGACCTTCTTCTGTTCCTTTGACTTCTAATTCTATCCCCTTGACAGCGTCAATGGGAACCGTTCCACCCACAGGAACAACCTTTGGTTTGGGGGCAAATGGTTATGTAACTAGAGGGGTATTCCCCACTAGTGACGGTTTTCAAACCGCGACTAATGAACCTTTTTCTCAAAGTACATATCCTACTACTCATGAACTGCCAATACCCAGTTACTTTCCATAAATAGGGAATCAGGGTTATCCAGATCAGGTTTACTCCTACCAAATGCATCCCCCTCAGAGTATCCAATGGGGGGTAAGGGTCACATGCATAGGGTAATGCCTATTGGGGAGCTCAGGCGATGGGAACACAAAACTCTAGTAGTACTGGAGGTTTCTAGCCTGGAGTTGGATATAACCAAAATCCTTTTGGGGAAACACCTCATGCTACCTATTATCAGGATAACTGACATCCACATGACCCGGATCAGAACTTCCATATGGGACATGTTTATCATGAACCCTTCCTTAGACAAATGGAAGAGATTATCCAAAGAGCCGTGGGGCACAACGCTAGTTTTCCCAAGAGATGGACTTGCAATTTTTATCCTAAATGGATTGATAGGATGTATCCGTTTCCTCGAGGGTTCAAAGTTCCTGTATTTTCTCCCTTATTCTCTGGCAATGGATTAGTGTCTCCTGAAGAACATTTTGTTAGGTTTAACTGCCAATGTATAGTGGTAGAAGATAGACAGTGATTACTTGAAGCTMAGGTTGTTCTTTACTTCTCTCACTGGGACTGCGTTTTCTTGYTTCACCCATCTTCCAGCAAACTCGATTTAGCCTTGGCAAGATCTGCAAGGGCGGTTTCTTTGTCATTATACTATAGTGGAAGTCGGGGTCTCCATTGGAGATTTAGCTAAGATAACCTAGGACAAGGGGGAACTTGTAGAGGTTTACATCGCCAGGTTTAAGAGGGCCAAGATCAGATGTCATCTTAACCTATCCGTGTRTGAGCTCGTTTCTATATTCTAGAAAGGGTGTCTTATCTTTTTAGAAAGAAATTTGAAGGACAACATTTCCCTGACTACCTAGCTCTTGCTAGTGRGGTGGTAGCATATCAAAGGTGTTAGCTGAAGAATCTAAAAGCAAATATAAGTATTACGCCAACTATGCTAATTGCATAAAAGAGAGCCAGGATCAGGATGGTGATCAAATGGATGTGGCGATGGTAGAAATTGTTCAGGGCCCACCATTTAAATGTCCCCAACTAGTGAACAAAAAGTCTTCTGAGAAGAAGGACTTCAAGTCTYATCAAAGAAGAGAATACACATTTGACATTAAAAAATGTGATGTAATCTTTGATTGGTTGTTGAAGTTCAAGAAGATTAAACTAGTAGGTAGAGATAAGGAAAGAGATCCTAATGAAATAAAAGGAAATGTTTACTGCAAATGGCATGATGCCTTCACTCATAAAACTAATGATTGTGTAATTTTCAGAAATAGGATACAATATGAAATCGATAAAGGAAATATAATTTTTTCTTAAAAGAGTGCAAATGCTTGTCAAATTGATTCTGAATTTCTTTTAGAGTTAGAAAAATATGAGATATATTGTAATATGGTTGATATTGATACGAATATTGTTTCTCATATTGACATGCAGGAGCTTTCTAATGTAGCTATCGCTGTAAAGWTATATGAACGTGTTGTGAATGAAGGMGTCTCGATTGCTCCAAGATGCCAAGAGCAAGACTACGACAACCTCAATATGTGAAGGTGGCATTTTAGTGCTGCACACCCAACCCACCCACCAATGTAAGGCTTTCAAAGGCTTCATCAATAAAAAGAGGAGAACAGATGGGTTGAAAATCTCAAAGCAAGAATACCAAGCGTTGGATCTTGTTAATTTTTAACCTAGGGGAAAGAAAGATAAAGGTCAGGAGTTGCAGTCAGGAGATGTTGTCAGCAATATTAATCATAATGGAGTCACTAATTAGAAGGGCCAAACATATATGGAGGCTGTTCAAAAATTTCCATTGCAAACTGAAGCAGTGGAAGGTCTAAAGAAATTTCGCTTCTCTTTGTGTCCTTCTTGTGCTGACATGCTGCATTATGAGTTGATAAGGACTGAAGTTATTCCCAAAAACCCAAGTTGGGTACCTAGGCACCAGAAGCCTCATTTTAAAGAGGCCTAAGGACGGGACCAATCATCCTTCCTCGWATGCCCTCTATTGTCTTAGTCTTGACTAGGTTGGGCAAACCCAAAGTGGTCTAATTGCCTAGTAAGATTGAGAAAGTGCCAAGCTCAGACTAAGGTGTCCAGGAGGTAGAAATGAAACAAGGGAGTAACAATTCAACCGAAGATAAGGAACAAAAAGATGACCTGGCTCTAGCCAAAGTCAAGAGAAGAGTAAGGAAAAGGCTAGGCTAATRAGAGAAGCAGCCACCAGCCAACTACAGGGAAACGCAGTTCATGTGGTTGAGGAGGCTTTACAAAAAGGAATGCTTAAAGTCGTCGCTGTTGAGGAGCCTGATTTGAAGGGTGATAGTAACTGGAGAGAGAAATCAATAAAAGGAACTCATAAAGATAAGTCTTGCATGGGCCCTATTTGGACAGAGAGGTCAAAAGGAGATGTTCTTGATGCCCAGCCTRATTTTACTGTCACCTAGACAGAGAAGTTGCAGGAAGAGATTCCTACAGCCCAGCCTCATTTGGATGAGAGTCAGAGAGAAGTTGAAAGAAGACGATCTYGAGACCTAGGCTCATTCGGGTGGAAAATAGGAAGATGGACTTTGTGAGGGAAATCTATTGTCGGAGCCTCATTTTGTTGTTGAAGTACTTTAGAGAGAGACAATTCAGCGATCATCCAAGGATTTGTCGCTTGTCAATATTCAGAGTCATCCCTTAGTTATAGAACTGATGAAGGACCCTACAGAAGAAGAACTAGAGAATCATGGGACAGAAAGCTTTGCAGTAGATGATTTGATGACTYAGCAGGTATCTAATGTGGAGTTAGTAGACTATGGCTCAAAAGGATTGGATCTAGAGGTGTCCAAGTCAGATCTTGATTTTCTGGCAAATTGTTCAGAAGGAGATTATAAGTTTGACGCTTGTTGTTTCAGTCACTTTCGACCCAGCGTTCAAAGCCTGTGGGACCGTGCAAAAGGATACTTCATGGGCCGATGAAGTTAACCAAGCCGATGCTGCAGGTATGACCTCTATTATTTCAGCTGAGCTGAATAAATTGGATAAAGGATCTGGTCTAGGGCCATCCTTGGCGACTGTTACTAAGGAGCAAGAATAGTTAGTTGTGGAACACTTAATCAAAGACTTTAGTATGGACAACTCACARAGTAAGCCCCTTTATGTGATAGTTAACATAGATGGCACTAGATTTGGCAAAGTGCTAATTGATACTGGCGTTACTATAAATCTTATGCCTTGGTTAGTTTTTAAGAAATTAGGTAAGGGTAGGAAAGATTTATCTAGCGTCAGGATTATCATAACTGCATTCAATGAAAAGTATGAGAATACTGAAGGATTAGTGWGTATGCACGTCCAAGTAGGTACTTCTAAGACTTGGTCAACTTTCTTTATAGTAAAAGGGGAGGCTAATTGTAATGTGATTCTCGGAAGAGAATGGCTTCACAAGACTTATGRTATTCCTTTTACTTTGCATCAGAGAGTAATAGCATGGAATGGTAATGAATATGAGGTAGTTTTGCTTATGTTGATGCCTATTTGTTTGACACTAACCGGGAATTTCCCAAGATACTTATGAAGACCTTGCCTAATGACGAGGGGATTGCTCTCAAACTTGAAAGTCAACCGACGCCTAGTGTGAAAGTTGTCTTAAGTGCAACCAGATATGCTGAGTAAGCCGCTGAAGATGATGAATTACAAAACACATCTGATGCTTCCCATGTAGTGTGGAGTTCGATATTGGAGAATCAAGCCAGTACAGTTGATGTCCTGGGAGCATCCCTTGGGGGCAAATCTGATGATGTACTTAACACTATTAGGGGAAGGAGGGCTATCTTACCTGATGTGATTAGTCTGTAATACAAGTAGTGTTCAAACTTTTATTTTGTACGCTATATGGACTTAATGAATTTGAATTATAACTACAAAATCAGATCGGGTACGACTTTAGCTCTTCGCAATCTTATGCTTGTCATTATGCACAATATGTTCTAGAGGTAAACGCAATCATGGGTGATGATGTTGAAATATTGTCAAGTGAGGATCTTGGCGCTCGCTGTTCACCCTTTTCTGATGRCATGGGAGGATTTTATGGCCAAGAAGAGGAAGTGAGAGTGTGGGCTAAGAGCGACGATATTAGGTAGGAAGTCCATGACCCTCTTGAGGAGGTTAATCTTGGTACAACAGAAAATCCTAAGTATACTTACATTAGTAAGGAGTTACTTGAAGGAGAGAAACTGTCCATTATTATAGTCCTCCAAACTTATAGGGACTACTTTGCTTGGGAACATCACAAAATGCCGGGAATTGATCCTTCAATTATCCAGCATGAGTTGCCAATCAAACAAGGATGTACCCCAGTGGCACAGAGTCCCAAGAGGTTAGCGCCAGATTTGATTCCTAAAATCAAGGAAGAAATCGCTAATCTCCTAAAAGTTGGATTCATTCGACCAGTAAAATACGCTG
>SNQN01005427.1:18265-44538 GCA_008642245.1 Bassia scoparia | reverse complement strand
CGGTTCTGTTGTGTGTTAGGATGTTTGATTTGGTATGGACTGATTTGTGTGTGACTTCTGTGATGGTGGGTGTTCTGCTTGTCTGTTTCCCTTCTAAATCTGATGTCATAATTTTGATGTCCCTAAATTGAGTGCAAGATCCACAGTGGCGAAGGAGCTTAAAAACCACTCAACCACACTCATTACAATAGCTTGAGGTTCTTTTAATCAGTTGGGAAGGAAAGATGAGTCTGATGAGTGACAACACTTATTGATAGACATTTACCACTGCATCTTACCTGGAATTGCTTGTGTGGGTCGTAAGAAGGAAATTTAGATACGTAAAGGGGAATTACTATTTTTTTTTTGGAATAAGCTGTGGGGATTACCAATAAAGACCATATAGCCTAGGCCTCCCCACGTCCTTTAAGCTCCACCTCAGGAAGGGTGAGAAAAGAGTTCAAGAGCCGACCAAACCACAGGGAACCAAGAGGCATAGGCAAATCTAGCTCAAGCCAACCCAAAGACAAGAAACCAAAAAATCATAATAAGAAATAATGCTAACAGAAGGTCAAAGCCATAACATAAATCTGTATCCCTAAACATCCTGTCTAGGGAAGTTACCCAAATGTTTATTGTAGGGAAATATGTTGATCGTCTCCGTAAACCAATGCAAATTGATAGACTGCTTCAAGGCAACTAACATATGGAAATTAACTGGCTTTCATAAGATAGATTTCCGAGCACATTTGTCTGAGCAGAATTGCATCTGTAAAGCAGCAAAGTTTGGGATTAAGATGGAAGAAGTGAATGACCACTTCCATTTTCAGAAACTATAGGAACAACTGACGTGTGGAACCAACAATGAATGGTAACTGGTGTCAGTATCCGGCAACACCACAATGGAAAGGAGATCTTTTGAAGTTTCCGAGTACTAGGCGGTGAATTGATCCTACTAAAATGTTCGATGTGTACTGTTTAGTAGATTAATGCTGAGTGACTAGTCTCGCGCGGAATAAAGTGCTTGAACAGTACGGTTGAAAAAAAAACGATTATCAAGCAATAATAATAATAAAGGACACGCCAATTTTAACGAGTTTCACCCCACTTTCTGGGCTACGTTCCTCCATCCCTAGTTTATTTATTAAAATCTACTCCGAAATAACAAAGCAACTCCTCACTACACAAGTTACGTGGATCACACATACAATTGTCACCACACTCAACCAGTAGTGCTAGATCGCACTGAAACTTCACAAAGCACTCGCACAGGAACTCACAATTGCTATTCCCAATCACCAAACCCTTTCGTATGGTGATTTCAACACAATGCAAATCTGCTCAATTTACTCACTGCATGAGTTTCAAGAGTGATTGGAACGTCAACTGTCTTTGTGCGCCGGTATTTGAATTGTACTTGCTTGATCTAGGCTTAGACTTTGTCTTCTTCTTTTTCATGATACACCTATGTGATTTATAAGGTCTTGGCCTCCGCAAAAACGAACTGTAAACTAAAAATACTTCGAATCTTAAGGATCTGTGTACTCACCAAGTGGGAACAGCTCTAAAAGGAACACCGAGGTTGTCCTGTAGCTTTAGGATCAAGGAATTCCGGACCAACCACAAACTCCACAGGTTTACTCTGAATTAACAAAGAGAATTTTAACCCAAATAATCCTCTTGAATTTTTATTGAAAGAATTCGGAACCTATTTATAATACAAATTATATCTAAAAACTAACTAGATATTTTAGAAGTATGAATCCTTATCCAAAAATATCCTAACTAACTTATCCTAAAATAAGTCTTAAATCTAACCCGAAATAAATCTAATCCACATATGGAAATTAAACAAACCCTAACTAACTAGATATTTATCCTACATTCAATCAGGATATATCATAATTATCTACAAATTCCTAAACTAACTAATAAATAGTTCCTACCAACTAAATCTAACGTAATAGATTCGGATCTAATAAATAACATAAAATTTAAAAAACAAACATAATTAATTCCTCAACAGATATTGTCCAATATCTTCACTTGATCGAAAATTTCCAGAGTTTTCCTAGCTTATCAATTTTTCCATCTTCTTTCCAAACATGTTAGGAGCTGAATTTAATTTATGAATGATATTGTCGACCCGTGGGATTAATCTTGTACGTCTATTGCTTCCTCAGTCACACCGTTGAGGAGCGTGGAGAGAATGTTCATTCGTGAGTCTTATGTATGAGTATTTATAGCAAAGGCTAGCATTAACCATTTTTCCAAAAACAGCATCAGTAACAACCAAAACCATAAGGTAAATATCAGGTTGGGTTGGAACCAATACTATCTAACAACATCTCATAAGCCTAGTAACAGAGGGTCAAAATCATCCAACAACATGCCAAGTCAACAACCACAAAAAACTCCAACAACAACCATCATGCTTCCCAATATTATCAAGACATTATAAAGCAAAAATAAATTAGTTCAAGCAACCATAGRTCAGATGAAAAGGCTAGCAAAATTAAACCATTCATAATTTTAATGGTTAAGTAAAGAAAAGACACAATTTTCACCAAGTTGGGCATCACCAAAGGGACTCATCAGAGTTAATATTCCTCCTTGTGGGCAGGGAGGTAAACATCAATGAAACACATGTAATCTRGGTCCTCCTTCCCARTTCTAGGCCTTGTGGGAAGCATTGAAGCTTCCTCTATGGTAGCCTTTTTGGTTTGAGACCTCRTCTAGAAAACCCTAACAAGAGTAGCATCATCACCACCTTTTTCTCAACAAACATCATCTTCCTTTTACCCTTTCCAACAACAGTAGTTTTAGGTTTCTCCATCTTCTCAAGAATATGAGAAGTAGATCTGAGATTGTACTCCTTAGTTGGAGAGTAGATGACCTTTGTCTTCTTCTTCAGCTTAGCAGGAGGACCTTCAACAGGAGCAAGAGGTGCTTCAATGGCCAAAGGAGTTGGTTCTGATCAGAAGTCCCCTCCCAACATGCACCCTCTCGAGGTCCTTCGACTCCTTGATCTGATGAAGAATATCACCAATGGATTTGAAACCATCTTTAGCATACAGTTGTGGAGTGTCAGGATCCGCTAAGTTTTCCTTGAACTCCTCTCGCCAATCATGTTTCGTATCAGCCTCTTCTAGGAGAAATTTGAGTTGCCAGTAGATCTCCTTCTCATCTTCCTCCCAATGAGTGGATTCATGTTAATCATGGTTTTTTTGAGGTCTAAAACGAAGAACAATAAGATTCGAGGAGAGAGAAAATGTGATTGAGAGGGAGATGAGGTTCACAGAAGAAGAGGAAGAGAAAGAAATTTCTGGAGAGAGAAGATGACAACTGAATGAGATGCAGTTGAATGAATGAAGTAGATCTGACTAAGGTTTTTAATTGAAGAAGGATCTAGGAGTAATTGATGAACAACGTGCTCTTCAATGAAGTTCATCTGCAATTTTGATAAAAAGTGGCTGAATGACATTAATTTTTGGTGGGAATGATTAGGAATGTATGTTAGCATAATRAAACTTATTAGTAACAAATGTTAACATTAAGAAAAATAAGTAAAGGTAAAACAGTCCTTTCACATGAAAAAATAGACCAAAAGTAAAAAAGCAATCAAGAGTGGATGTGCAATTTAATTATTATATTTTCGCATAAGGAAACTGAGGCGATTTTAAGAATCGAGGAAGTATAAAATTTGGCAATTTTCGGTTATTTTCTATAAGATTAGACTATTTGATCATAATATAACTCAATTAATTGTATTTTGACCCGCGCTTAATTATCTGTCTAGATTCGCCATTGTACAGCCTAGTGTTGGAGGTATAAATATTGTATTGGTCGAGTTTCTTGTTAGGTAATCAACGACGTAGCAAGACCTCATCACAACCGCTTCTTTCTAATTACAAACTGGTAGGGGTCGATAAACTCAAATTTCAAAAATTTAATTAGTGCGACCACAACTAGGTCGGCATTTCAAGTTCGTCCTCAAAAGTTTCCTTCCTCTCTACTCTTTCACCTTCTCCGTTATACTCCTTTCACTTCCCAATACCCACATGCAACCAAACCGTTGCCCAGACATCGCTTTCATAGCGTCGTTCCTTACAACGCCTTATACCTAATACTTAAACCCGAATTGATATAATGTTTTGTTTGTTGTTATTATTGGTAATTCGTGCCACCACATAGTCTGGGCGTTTAGAAAGTTAATTAACCTATATTATGAGAGGTATTTAGATGTATTACAATTCAATTTTTTTTTCTCTTCTTTTTGGTACAAATGAGTAGCGCAAAAAGATTTTCAAAATTTGTTTTTCAAAACCTTAGAAAACTCACAATTTCGTTTATACAATAAGCCATGGGTGATAATCAAAGATTTTATTTCGAATAATATATTTTCCCTCAATAGCATGAGTCATTTTCCGAGAAATAATTATCTGATTTAGTTGAAAATCAATAAAAATCAATATGAAATAATATCATTGATCACATTCTATTTAAAAACACCTCGACATTAGATCAAGCAACCATATCATTTTTCAAACGTTTTTCCGAAAAAAACATTTTTCAAAATACAAGTTTAGATGCATGAATCATATTAAGTCTATGCCGTTACTATGCGCAACTTATATCTTATTTCGTTTATCGCCTCATAGGTTGGTTATGTTAATCTTATATTTTTATCTCATAACTTTATATTAAAACAAAACCAAGAGTGATACTTGTCCATTTCCGGTAAAAAATTTCCTGCTCTTTTTCCTTGTGCTAAAAAAAGAAAAAAAATAAGAATATTAGTGAAACTAATATAATAAGTCCAATATCTTACCTTTTTTTTTTGACGGGAAGAATAAGGATTTCATTAATAAGAAATGGTCAAAGAGCCTTACAATCAATAGAAGAGAAACAAAATTCTCAAAAAATATAAAACCCTTAAAACTAGTTACATCGGGATTCGATTAAAAAAGCCTTAATAAAAATCTTCATCCGAAGCAATACAATCTGTGAGTTCGCCTGATTCGCATAACGTCCGCTGATACATAGTTGTTTGGGTGAACATACTTTGTGATTTTCTGAATTCCTTTTGAGAATTTGAAACCCTAAATCTCCATTATTCAAAAACAAAAACGAAACCCTAGATAATTTGATCCTCACAAGGGAAGACAAGAAAACTACTCAACTCTCACAAAAGGAATAATAATAATAAATCCAAAAATTGGGGATAAAATTCTCAAAGAGATAGAAAACCAAATTGGGGATAAAACTCTCATAAAGAGATCGAAAGGAAGAGTTATTCATGAACACAACTAACAAAAAAGAAATAGGAAGAAGAATTGGGGCTTACACATCAAAGAGATGATGGTAACCCCGGAAATACAAAAAGAAATTAGAGTTTTGGGAGAGATTATTTTTTAGAGAGAGAAAAAAGAGGGGGAGAAAATTTTTAATATCTTACCTTACAAGATATATTTTCAATATTTTAAATTACCTTTAATGAGTTAACACGTACAAATTTGAGCATGTCATGTATTTTAAAAAAATAAAAACAAAGTATATTCTAATACATTGCACTATAGTCATATTTTACAATTTTAATAAAATTATTTGATTTTCTCTTACAATAATATTATGACATTTGTTAACTAACCTAAGACGGGCATTGCACGAGATATAAACTAGTAATTGTAATAATTTCCAAACATTTCATCAAACCCACCCTCGACCATTATTGTAATCAATAATAAGTCCTGCGACGAAGTTCATTAAATTAACTCCGTTTCAACTGAATCAAATTGTACAAATAGAAGCGTACAACCACCTTAAATACATGGTAAGTCACCTTTGATTGGATTCATAAGCTTCATTCATGAGAGACAAGAATACAAGAATGAGGCAATCAAAGAAAAACGTTGACATTATCACAAGAATTGAGCAATATACTACGGATCTAGTCAACCAACAAAGGGAATTTTCCTCAATCAAATGTAACCACCTTGATTTTCCACTTCATTACGTGATTTCGGCATTGTTGATTCTTTCTTAACTTCGATTTTGTGTCCAATGTATACCGTAACCAAGCTGAAAACCGTTTGCAAAGGATCCCGATTTTTATTTTTAATTTTTTTTAAAAAAAATAAACCAGTCGAGTGTTTAGTTGTGTCATCTTAGTATTGGATTTGCACTTACTGTCGATAGTTCGTGTTATGGGTCGACTTTTGTTCGGCCGATGCAATTATTTGATGGTTTAAATACTATTTTGAGCCAAACACAAATTCATAGTCAGACACTTGGACACATGCCAACGTTATAGTGCGGAATTTCAAGTAGCTTACCTCAACTGGCCCAGCGTCATGGTGGCAAAGTTTGAGTACCTTGATCTGAACTGGCAACTACGAATAGCAATTGAGATTTGAGACTCAGATTAATGCTTTATTGTTAGACTGTATTATTTATTTTATTGATTGGGCTTTTTATTTGTATAGTTGTCTTAGGCCCATTCCCTCTTTGTATATATACTACTCTTATTATCCTTACTGAACAATGAATTAACCACACTTATCATTTATGCTTATGCAGTCATGCAAGTACACAAAGTTTCTTACTTTAGCATGTGTTTCAGTCATACGGTTATCAAATTGAACCACAAACCACAAATATATTCCACTTGCATAACAGAGGACCTAAGGACGTTGTTGCATCAGTATTATTATCATTTCAGTACGGTGAAACCAGTTGATCTTTTTAGCTCTCGAACCTAACAAACAAGTTGAATTTGCATAAAATCTAAGCATTTTTTAAAGATGGGTTGTTCGACAACATAAAATCTCAAAGACAGTTGAATAGGAGCTGAATATTCTATATGCATCAGAAAGTAATCACGCACCAATGAGTGTAGATCAAGTTATTCAATCCGTTATATTTTATTGGCATCACTAGAACATTTTAACATAAAACTAGAGTAGTACCGGAAATAATAGAAATGCCACCCWTCGAAACTACTAGTAATTTTAGAATTTCACATAYATGAAAATTTATCAAAAGAAAAACTAGAATTGTACTTATAAGTATTGAGACCATTTTTTAACACAAAATTTAATTATAATCATAAATATTCCTTTAATTATTAATTTTGAATAATTTATTACGTGCATCACACGGATTCTAAGGCTAGCTAGTATTATATTATATAAATATAAACGAAATCGACAATGTGTCTCAAGTCGCAAATTAAAAGGGGTGGGGGGGAAGGTGGGGCTAGATGCAGATTGAWCACCTGATATGAAAATTATGACAAACATTTGATTAAAGTATTAAACAGCATCTTGATACAAACCATGCAAACAAAAATTATGACTTGGGAGATCTTGTTCTTCAAAAGTGAGCTTTAGCAATAATGGACATCTTTGACATTACAATGAAATCATGCAACTCCTAATGTTTCATGGAAACTATTTCCCTTGTTACACTTGACAATCATATTCAATTGTTTGAAATTTCTTAACCAATCCACTTTGGATAACAGTGCAATGGCTGCTACCAAATCATCAGGATTCGACAATACCCTTCTATTTTCTTTCATCTTACTTTCTTTATATTTAATGCAAACATAATCTTCCAATAAATATGTAATTACAGTAACTTTAAAATAAAGACACGTGAAATTGTTAAATTCATAGTTTGCCTGGTGATCTTATATTCATATAGTTTCACTACTAAAAATGCAGATCAAGTGACATTTTTTTTTTATTTTAAAATAATTATTTTCAAAACTTAAGTTATTCACTTCTTTTTCTTTTATGCTAACAACCGATTCACCCTTAGGTCATGCATGTTTGGTATGAAGGTAATGTATTACGATCTTGCAAGCTTGCTAATGTATTAAGGAGTATAAAGTCAAACTAAAAAAAACTAAAAAGAAAACATGTAAGTAAGATGGTGATAGAGAACTAATAACATTTTTGTGACTAAAAAAGGAGACATGGAGTAATTATTACCCCCATGGTAACAATTACCAGTGTGGAGGAGGTTATAATCTCCTTTCCTTCCCTACCACCACCACCACTTCATCCATTTATTTTACCTTTAACAGCATTGTTTTTCAAGTTTAACTTTTATTATCTTCTTTAATACATTACTTCCATACCAACATGACCTAATTAGAGATAATTAGAGTCCTGGATAAATTTCGAGTGTTTAAGTTTCAACCTCCTCTCATTATCATTTGTAAGGCATCGAACATATAGTACTCCCTACCAAATTCAGTCGGATCACTACTAAAATAAACTACCATGGTTAAGTTATTAATTGATTACATGTCAGTTGATTTCATTCTTAGCAAATTTGGGAGATAATTTGTGACAAATCAGTTAAATTGCTAAATATCATAAGTTGAATAATAGTTTTACTCTCATATAAGAGGCACTGGACAATTCAATAAGATAGAAAATGAGAATATTTGTATTCACAAACCACAACTACAAGTTACAATAAACTACCACTAGATAGTAGACATTAGTAATTAATTTAGAAGAAGAAAAATAAATTTTCTTTCAATGAACGAGTACACATGACTAACTCAAAAGCCAGTGAGGTACAAAAAAATTGTTCCTCTCTTTTTCCTCTGTTTTTTTTTTTTTTTTTTTGGGTTAAATTATTTTAAGTATCCACCCAAAAAGGCTCCAAATTGATTAATCTCTTATTCCTCTGACTCCTTCCTGTCACCTACTCAATCTTGTATTTTTCCCAACCCCAAATTTACACCCAAACTCTACCTTTTTACCATTCATCTCTCTCTAACAAATTTGCACACCTTGTTGCATTCTTCCTCAACATCACTTTCTTCTTCTCAAAATTCTCTACAAAACTTTCTACCTCATTATCATCTTTGGTTGATAGTCATATGTGTTCATCTTCGTCGTCGTTGTCGTTGTCGTTGTCGAAGTCAATGTCCGAGGGAGACTCAGACTCCCTCACCATTGTCAACTTCAATCTGCCATCACTTCTTTCTGCCTGCATAATAGTCTCTGTTGGAGGGGAAGAGACAGCCTCAAGGACTAATCTTCCGTTTTCGCGGTATTGCTTAACTTTGAATGATGTTCGAACCACGATATAGTTTCAAGGGAGTGGGGGAATTCCATGATCTACTTTAAATTCCTTCTTCTTTTTCTCCACCACTGTCGCGGTTTTCTTTCTTCCATCGCCGTTGATGGAGGAAGAAGCTGCTCTCCATGTCGCAAGCGCCCGTTCCGTTTCCTAGGCTCTCGGTACACATTGCCAAACTCTTTTTCGCTTAGCATGAATGATGGTCGTTTTACAAGTGGATGAACATAAACACCTTCTTCTTGTTGTCGTTTCCGTCTTTTTCTACTTGGGAGAGATTCAATGGTCCTCAACCACCAAAAGCACTAGAACTAGATGATGAGGATGTGTTTTCAGGTCCATTCTGCGACTTCGAGCTTAATTCAGGGAAAGAATTGCTCGAAGTTTGAGAATGTTTTGAGGCTGAGCTTAAGACTGAGTTCTAGACTCAGTTGTGAAGTAGGATCCATTATTACAAGTAGATTGTAACTCATGAATAAACAATGGTTGACATTTTGAAGTTTTGTTTTGCTGAAGTTTGTTATGAAGAATACAATAAGATAGGAGAGAATTTTAAAGTAGGAGTAATGTTTTGGAATGAAATGAAACACTAGTGAGAAGTAAGCATGGTATGTAATGAAGATGTTGGTTCACTTATTTATAGCCTCAAAAAGCACCATAAAGTTTCAAACGTAAGAGAGAGATATGGGATTGGGGGAAAAAAAGCTTACCCACTAATCTAATTATAAAACAGCTTCACATACTAAACACTTCCAAAAAAAAATAAAAACCTTCAAAAAAATATATAAAAAATCAACATGTAAGAACCAAAAAATATACTCTATTAATTGAAAAAAAGTGAGAATCATAAAATGTGGGTTCTCAAGGTAAATGTTCTATGTTTGTTAGTGACTTACATTTACAGTAGCAGTAAATAATAATAATAATAATAATAATAATAATAATAATATAATATAATAATAATAATAATAATAATAATTAATATAATAATAATGCAGTGTTACAATTTACAAAAAGGATACTGAGATAGGGTTGAACCATTTTCTCCCATTCTCTTTTGTATTAGCTTTTTATAAAAGAAAATCAGCAAAAAAAAGAGGACTAAAAAAACACAAGGATTCTATCAATATTTGTTGATAGTGATTGATCCACACTCTTTTTTCTAAAAAAGATAGAGAAAATCTTCACATGCCTAAGAAAAACACAACTTTAATCAAACCATTCACAAATCACAATGATACATATTACTATAAATCAGCCAACACCCCTGAATTTTGTCAATAATCAAAAGTGCAACATTATTTTCCACAATATTAATAATAATTATCAACTCATGCCTTCAAAAATAAAAACATGTGGTCTGACCAACTTTTTATGATATTTTAGATGTGAAGAGAAGGAAAGAAAAAAAAAAGAAGTGTGAAGAAACATCATAGGAGCCTTCAAGCAAACAACATCAATAACATGTATACTGATTGCTGATTCTTAAGCCAACACAAGGAAAATCATCAATATAGACTGAATTATGAGCCGTCATACAAAAATATACCAAACTATGAACCATGTTTGATGAGAGCATTATTAATGATAATTATGTCACAGGCCGAAATTCGGACATCTACACTGAGGCAGAACTTTCCWAARTGTAACACCTAACACCCCCATGAACACAACACAAGATAATACTCTGTAATACATGATCAATATTATTGTACAGGTCTAGTACATGGATCAAAGTATAACACTATCCAGATAGACATTTCAAGTGGATTATTCAACTCTTAATTGATGACCTACTTTGGTTTTAATTGTCCAACAGCAWACAAGTTTGATGCTAAGAAGAGCTTTCCCTGCTGAAAGCTCTTGAATTATTTTTCTTTTGCTCACAAGAGGACAGCATCCACTAAGTTTTAATTAAGAACACACTGTTCCCCCATTTTTGCCTTAATTCATTTTCTAATGTAGCAGAGGCCCTCTACCTCAGAACCCACATTATAAAGGTTGGTTCTAGTAAACATCATCAGTGTCTAAAGTCTAAGTTTAGTTTAATACAGATTGATGACGTTCTTCGGCATCAATCGCCTTTTTCACCCATGTATGTCCAATGTCCATGGAAAGATGAAGGGGAAAAAAATGATTAAACCAGTAGTATATACTCTATTTGTCGGTGTTCATCGACGACATATTTAAACTCTGATTGGTTAGAGAAAACTWATTGCCATTTCCTGCTAATCTCATGCATTATTACAGCAGTAGCCTAAGGCCTATGCCACACAGGAGGCCTGTGTCATGCTACTAAACTTGATGTAACCATTTTAACTAAAGGCAGTGCTCTTGGACTTAAGCAGCAACATATTTTTGCCACTTCAAATGTGTGCCTGCTATCTATTAGTCTATACTTACTACATCAGTACACTCAAAACTATTATCTGTTCATTAGTAGAGCATTGCTTATTTGGAGCTTACAATGAATAAATGAGCAGTAAAATCTGTGTCTCACGGACTTTGCAAGTTTGTTAAAAATCCAAGTCTAAGTAAGTAGACTCCACAGCAAATTTACCATGCACTTACTCAACGCCACCTATATAATCAATGAAAGACGTAGATGACAAGAACAAAGAAATAAGAATTAAGTTTCATTCWATTCTTGCCATTATACTTAAAGCCTTGTTTAGCAATTAGTTTGCAGGAATTTGAATGATTTACTCTTCGAAAAACATTACTAAAAGTTCATAGTCAAATAATTCAATAAACATTGTTTTTTTAAAGAAAATTCTGGTTGAATAAGCTATGGAATATGTTAACAAATCCAAAAGAACAAACCAATCGAAAAGCAAACAAATATCGATATACCAAAAATGGACCTAATTCCTGTTGAAGTTGGATTGAAACACAAGTTTCACACCCAACTCACATAAAGAAGCTTGATGATTGGGAGAAAGGAGCATAGGCCAACAGAACATGGGGAACCCAACTCAAATGGTCAGCAAAGGCCATGTTCTCTGGTGGTGGCCAATTTTCATAATGGCCTAGATGATCCCTAACCGTTAAATGTTTTACCCAAAACCATTAGGGGGGCAGTACAGTAAATGTGCTTAACTGCTTATATTAGCTACATTTTCACTCATACTAAGAGAACATGAGTGAATTTCCTGATGTAAAAATACTTCTACTTTGGGTTTGTGGAAAATAAAAGCAGCTACCAATACGAATACCAGAACATGTATTGTACTATTTTTTTACGCTTTTTCTACCCTGTGTTTCTTTATGCCATGTGCATTCTCTTTTCATGCCCCTATTCTCTTTAACCACCCCTTTTTCCCTTTATAAATCTATTAGACCTTTGAGTGGGAGGCTCTAAGTAAAACATACAACTATTATGTTATAGAGGAGCTTTAGGGACCAGATAAGCAACAACTACAGCAGTTATATCCTACACTCCGTGTGTAGATGTCATCCATTTTTTTAGGGAGGGTGAACAAGTGCAATTTCGCCGTTTGGCGAAGGCACTTGTATGTATTGCATCCTACTCAATTTTTTAGCTTGTGTCATTCCCCAATCCCAAGCATGCATAAGATTGCAACCACATACTAATCAAAGAACACTTCTGGTACGATTTATGAGTACTAAATTACTAATACTAAACAAAGAGAAGATATTTGATCGTAAAGCAAGCCACCATGAGCAATAGCTTATAGGCCATACACTAGTCATCTCCGACCAATGAGAAGTTGACAGCAAAGGGAAAATGCTTGTCCTATTGAAACTTATGTCATCTCCATAATCAGTTAAAATTCTAAAGTAGTACGGAGTGAAACACAAAATGAAAATGGAAGCCTTATGTGAAACAACACTCAGTAACAACTTCCTCTCTTTGTCAATGGTATCTCACGTAATGTGTGTCAAGTTGTCAATTACTTGTGCATATTTTTCAATACCCTTGAATTTGACTCACATGGACAATTTTATTTCAGCATTAAATGGAGGAAGTTGTAAACATTGGATAAAACTAAGTTTTACAACAAATAAAACATGCATACGTAATTAAGTCGAAAATATACTAAACAATGCATGTAATGAGATGAGACCTAAGTAGGCCCGTGAGCCCGTCTCATATCATAAGTTTGTCCATTGTCCAAAAAACATAGTTTTTTTTAAAAAAAAAATAAAAAATTAAAAAATTAAAATAAATACTGTCAATAATACTCTATTCATTATTATTTACTTGCAACATTTTTTTTAACAATTTTTCAAAAAGAAAATAAATAAATAATGACATACTTCTTATTACATGGCCCCTTAATATAAAGAAACCGATAACAAAACAGTAACACAAATCTTTTATGTCACATGACAATACATATTGAACTCATATATGGTAACAGGTTGACGATTTCCGCACTCTAAATTATGTGACCGCTTTAGCGGTCCAAAAATATTTAGCGACCCCAAGGCGGTCCTTAATTTGGAGTGCGGATTAGATTGTGCAGTGCGGAAATAAGTTCTCAGTGGTAACACACTTGCACTTTGTTTCGATGTGGTAAAATTTTTATTAAAAAAAATGACGGGGAGGGAAAGAGGAAGAAGTGTATTGAAAAGAGAAAGGGAAGGAAAATAAAATCTCTCCAAGGATGACTATATCTATTCAAGAGTGAAAGAAATTTATCTCTCATTCTCTCTCCCCTTCTTTACCCTTCAATCTCTTAATCCTTTATCCAAACAGAGAGATTATTCGTATTCTTTTTTCTTCTTCCCTTTCTTTTATTTCCTTCTATCTTTATTTTACAAAGGTTGAAAAGGATTTTTAGTCCCATTTAGTACAACTCCTTACAAGCATTACTTTGCCGTTCATTTCCTTCTATCCACAAATTGTTACAACATCATGACAATATTTGAGATTGTAACCCTATAAAAACTCTTTCATTATGCTACCGATCCTTTTCGAAGATTTGCCAAGGTGGGTATGTGATGATTAAGTGGTTTGTAAGCGATAGATAAAAAAAAGAATGATGAAGAAATAATTAAGGAATGAAATCTTGCATAAGCAGATTGTGATGAGATAAATAAACTTCATAACTAACGTTCAGTTCTTACCTCTAACTCTCTAAGGTCTTAGTTTGGAAGGTAAGTATTAAAATAGACTCACAAACAAGGAAAGAAACCCAAATATAGAATACTGTCATTCACAAAACAGGAAATCCTAAATTTTGTCAACGTAAGCAAAAGGAATCTCTTTTAAGTAGATGTCAACCTTAACCAAGAATGGTCCCCTTCATTAAATTAAAATACTAAATAAACCATAACCACAAAGTTTATCATTAATAATAATATTATGACAGGCTATTACCCCAAAGTTAATTACAGAGACAGGATAAACAGCTAAAAGCTCAAAAGGAGAGCCCTCATAGTAACCTTTAAGAGGGTCTACGAGAGAGGCTAACCGCTAATCATAGAGGTCAAAATACTGTGCTCAGTAAACCCAAAAGACAAAAGCAGAGATGCCGCAAAATGTTTAGATTAACATTATTCACTTCCTTGATTTCATATTATTCGCTACACTTCTCAATTCACACACTCATACGTAAATTTTAGAGARAGAAAAGATAGAGCGTAGAAAGAAAAATAACTCATGTCAAAGGAGAGAGATAGAGATAGTTTATTAGGGAAAAAAAAGTGTGACAAGTAACGTGTAGCAAACTTTCTGAAATRGAGACACTAGAATCAATTCTATGATCTCATTAGTACTAATGACAACTAGTARTCGCTCACAAATCACAGATCTTACTAGCTCAACCAACATCTTACCATCTACAAATAGTACAGTACCCTCCTCCTGACAAATTCATCACTTACAGCTTGGACATATCTTTATATTATTAACTTATTGTTCTGTTTTTATTAATAGAGGCATAATTCTTGATTATTTGAGCATTAATTTGCATGAAGTTGGTCATTTTCTTTTCTTGACATTTCAAGAAATGAATATTAGTATATGTTGTGACGTACACCTTCAACAGTCAACAACCAAATTCCCACTCATACACCATTGTCCAGGTAAACATCTAATTCCAGCATCCACAAACAAAAAGTGGGGTTACGCATCTAATTCTAATGCTTTATATATGACATCAAGGCATATTAACATAATAACCTATTTATAGGATGTTTGGTATTAAAAACCTTGATGTTGGAATCACATTCAAATGACTATTTACATTTTCAAATTACTATTACATTTCTTTTTGGTTTGGCATGTGTTATATCATAAATATGAACTTATATTGAACATCAAGGCATATTAACATACTAACCATTATATAGGATGTCTAGTAGCGATGGCAATTCATTTCAGATCCGACCCTAGTCGGCTCCGATCCAAGAAAAAAATCTGCTCCGAATTTGAGATAAATAAAATCCGATTTCAACTCCATTAAAAAATCTGCTATCTAATCTATTCCAACTTTTACATAAATACTGATCATTTTATTTTGTATTTTTTATTAAGTTATTTATGTATATTGTATAGTTTTGATCTTCAAAATGTATTTTGGATTAGTGCATAAAATAATGCACATAGTTATTAAAAAGAAAGATCTTAGGCCCCAAAAACCTTAAAAGTGGTTTTAAAAATTGTTTTGCACTTGGTTCGGATCAAAGTCGAATCTTGGATTTAAAAGACGAATCAAAGTCGAATTTTCGAATTTGAATTTCGAAATCGGAGGTCGAATGCTGAATTAAAATCCAACTTTCGGATTTCCTTGAAACGGAGGAAATTTGTTTTTTGGAGGGAGACACTTCCCAAGAAATCAAGGAAATAAGCTTCTACACATACCTCTTATTAAAAATTTAAAAATATAAATGTATTCTTCTACTAAAAATTTAATTAATACTACTTCCATTTTTTAATTGCAATAAACTCTAATTATAAACGCTTCAAGCAATTGAAAAAGTACTTCTTTAATTCTCGTTTCTCTCCATCTAATACATCATGGAGCAACAATAAGAATGTTTTATAACCAAAAACCCAAAACCCAAAGGTCGATCTCTATAGGGTTTAACCTAAGATGTAGTAAGACCAAATATTTGAAATGTTGTTTTGGTACAAAAAGGAGGGCAAGCAATGATGTAATAAGTTGGATGAAAATGATTTGACCATGAGTAAAGAGTAAGTTTAAAACAATCACGGTTGTGGGATGTCTTTTTTATTTACATAGATTACCTTTAATTATAGTAAATGTCTTTTTTTTTTACATAGTACCCAAAAATGTACGAAATTGTGATGTAATTTGATCCACATCCATCCTTTTCACTTTTTCTTTTACACTTTGTCATTGTGGAACCCACATTTCATTTCTTTTTAAGTATGATTATTGACCTCATTATCCCTAACCCGTGATTGTTCGATCCCCCATGAGTGAGTGTTTTTTACTACTTTGTGTCCACCATTCAAAATATTATCCAAGAGGTAACATCAAAGATTAAGTGGGTGGCTTAAATGGAGAATTACGGAAGTAACCCTTTAGAGTTGAAGGAAAATTCTAGAGAATTATTTCAGTGTTGCACTATAATTATAATACAGAATACGAGTTTTCTAAGGAGCACGATGCATGTCACTGATATGCATTTTATAGATGAATTTGTTCATACAATCTTAGGATAGAACCATAAATGAAATTATCATTAAGAATGATGATAACGCAAACAAACTAACGGAAATTTATATGCATTGGTTGGACTTTTGGACATATAAGACTAGATCTCAAGACGTATTGATATAAAGAGTGAAAGAATAGGATCAGGTTGAGAACAAATGAGATAGAAGGAACAAAAAATTACTTGTTTGGAAGGAATTAGGAAAGATATAAAGCACAAATGGATTTATAGAGAAATAAGTTTTTTATGAAGGTGATGGAGGAGGATACACAGAATAATTACTTGTTGATTGATAATTCATGAGTAAAATTATCAACATCCAAATAAGGGTTTTTTTAGGAAAAAAATAAAAATAAAAATGAGAAGATCACATATATTAGAAATTTTGAGTCTCAACTATTAGCTTGCACTTTTAGTTGAAAGGGTCATTTGAAAAAGTATCGAAGGGCACTGTGATAAGGTCAAATTTTACAAAAAAAAATCAATGTGTAAGCATTAAGAAAAGTGGCCTGGGGAAGGTGAATGTGTGTTTTATCCATATTATAAGTTCTTATCCACATTATAAGTTCAATGCGCTCATGTGAAGAAGTGTAATAGAGTATAAAATATTAAATAATCTTGGATTTTCAAATATTTTCTCATATAGACATTTTAGAAAGAAGTGGACATTTGCACTTTTTTACATTATTTTAATATGGTGGACTCACGACTCTTTTTCTTCAATTTATTTGTACTTTATAACCCACCTAAAATATTCTCTTTGCAATCAATTTGTATTGTATACTTCTAATATCAATAGTTTTCCTTAATTCCTCTCCAAATAATGAACGGCATTTCTTTTCCGAAGGGAGGGAACATTAACTTAAGTTTTTATTTGAGGTGTTCTTTGACATCATGAATTCGACTTGAAAAGTTAAAATTCCCAAACTAAAGTTTAACCCAGTAATTTAAGTTCAAACGGAGTTCGGTAACAAACGCACAAACAAGAGTTCTAAAGCTCAAGTACAAGATTTCAATGTTCTAGAACCTTAAAAATGCACATCAGTTATGGTGGCCATTCTTTTTTCTTCTCTGAAATCCAATCTAATAGCAGCGAACTAAGACACAACAAAATAAATTTGTCTACTTAACACATCACGTACAAGCCGGTACTACTATTATAAATTGGCAATCAGAAATATTTATATGTACACCATGTGCTTAAGCAGCTCTGCGTTTTTTCCATCTTTGCACAATTCTTCTCTTGATATAATATGAATCTCTGATTGGCTAATTTGGTATAAAATTTAGAAAAAAAAAATAAGCTTATGTCAGCATCTCTTCTGGCCTTAATGATAGTAAGGAGAGACATCACTTGAGTATTGCTCTCTTCCTTCAAATATTTTTACTCCATAAAGGCAGTCTTTAGAAAGACAAGGCATTGAAGCTTACATAGAACTAAAAGGAGCCACGCACCCACTATAACCTATTATACATCTCTTTTTGACTATTACGCTTTGCATTCCAATTTTTCCCTCTACTTTCTGGCTCATTTTCAAGTGTCAACAATCCAACACATTGATGTATCAAGGAGAAACCTAATGTGTCATTATTTAGTATGTACTGCAACAATCCAGAGATATTATGATATGAAAAGTTACTAATATCTTGTGTGAGATAAGGAATTATGGACTTCATAAGTTATCAAAGGTTACTCGTATTCTAAATTTCTAGATCCACCACACGGAGGAAGTGAAGGAGAAAGAAGAGAAGAGAGACGAAGAATGCGAATTTAGCAATACGATAAGTTGATCTTAACAACATGCTAACTTTAACGAAAAAGGATTGCAAAGTATCATGGTCCAAGACACTAGAATGTGCGGTGTGTTAGCGCAAGCCTTGAGCGGAAACGGTCCTTGTGAGCACACACCAACAAAAGGTTAACATATCTTTAGAATGGGCATGCGGGGCTTGTGGTGGTTGAAGGGATAAAAAACAAGCACAAGCGGATCAACCTCCAGATTCCTTTCAGCGTCTTAGGTTGAAGGGGGGCTCCAATGCAAGGTTGACACATTATCTACAAAAATCTAACAACAAACAATAATATGAAAAATATTTGACATATTTGACTACTAATAGCGGTTGACTATAATTTAGTACTTACTAATAGATAAATTAAACAAGTTAATAATTATATGCTTATTTATTTGCAAAGTAATTTAAGTTTCATATTTTGTCATTTGTTTTAAATGTCAATTTAAATTTCAAAATATCAAAATAGTTCCATTATTAACTTGTATAATATATACGTTAAGTTACAAAAGATAGATTTTTGTTACTTAACTAATACTTATTCATAGAGTTCATTAAAGGGTAAGGAAGTCTTTCTGGAGGGCACCATCCCTCCCCATTCCTTTATGTAATAGAGAATTAGAGATTATGTATGATTAGTAAAAAAAAGAATATATTTTTTGATTCTGTAGCCCACTAATTAGAAGAGGGCAGCACCGAGTGATAGTGGTGGTGGCGGGGCGGCGGTGGTGACATGTGATGGTTGCTAGTGTTGGGATTATTAGGGTGGAATGGAGGGAGATTACAAGTTCATGTTTATATTTGCGCTTTTGTCTTTTTAAATACACTATGAGTATAATCCATTACATTTGATAGAACTCTTTAGATTGTACATTCTTTATTTTTCAGTTTGGGTCATGTTCTTTGAATCGGATTAGAATTATAATTTGAAGTGAAGTGTAACTAAAATAAGTTCAAAGAATATGCATTGCTTATACTATCGAAAATAAATAGGTTCAGGTTATCTAATAAAGCAAAAAAAAAAAAATGTTCTTCATTTTGGCTACAAATTAAAGAAGAACTGTAAAGATGGGTAGATTCAACTAAACGAAAGGCATCAAACAATTAGTATCCCCCATTTTATAATCTATAATCCACTATCTCTTTGGACTTTCAAGTGAAAACATTAACAAATATAATTAGAATAAGAATTCGCCGGAGTCTTTTCTAACAATATTTATAATTTCATATCCTATATGAAGGATAAGCAAAAAAATGGGTGGTGTGGAATCTAATAAAAAACAACAGAACACACAAAAAAAAAATGAAACAGGAATATCAAGGCACTGTTAAAGAATACTCTGTATTTTCTAGTAAACAAAAGAAAAAGTGACTACGGAGCTGGAGGAAAGAAATTTTGATTGAATTTCCACCCAGCATTTCTCCGAGAGCTTATAGAATAAAACACGTATGCCTGTAAGGTTGGTAAATGATTGTGCTGCAAGTTCGTTAACAGATTTGCAGAATTAGGTAAGATAATAGTGCAAGGCATAACATATCAAAGGAAGCTTAATTATATTATAAGGTTTTAGGATTATTTAAGATGAGTAGGATAACCAGAGGTCTCCTGAAATTTGCTTGAAAGGTAACAACCAGCGTTGCTGCCCAAGTTCTTCCTAAAACAGAACACCATGATGTCAGATTTGTACAAGCATTAGAATTTATTAATGACACAATCTAAGTTGACATAAGCAACAGTTATCAAAGTATAACACTAAAGACAGAGACCTATTTTGCTATTTGCTATTTTGTTATTTGCTTTCTAGTTAAATCCATTCCCTTATTCCATCTCTTAACAATAACGTACGGAAACCCCCTACAGGCTACAGTATCATCAATCTTACATAAGCAACTAATCAGTATTTTCAGATATAATAGCTGTTCATATACACTTTAAACTTCCATTTAAGTTAATATTTCTAAAAATACAGTAAGCGAAACATTAACAGAATTTTTATAATGTTAGATTGCGACTGACGTAGGACTCAACTACTGCTAGCAGAATTATGGCTGGTTAAAAATGTGACTGGGTGTTTCCAAGGATTAATATCAGACATGAAAAGTTGCTCTGATGACTAAATCAGGTATACATTATTACTTTGTAGCATTTCAGCACACACAGCTAATGAAATTCTATTGAAACAGCAGATTCTTTATTTAAACCAACTGGGCAATAAAAGTCCAAATGAGCAAAAGCTAGTGACAGCAACAAATTGCACTAGAAACAGTAACTTCAGGTCTTATACTGGCATAGTAGACAGGTATAATCAATCCTTTTATTAGACTCAAGTGACCAAACAAACTTGGTCAACATGTCCATGCATCTTAATCTCTTTAGTTCTTTGATGGTCATAGTTTGGAAGCGTGTCAGCAAGCAAGAAATGCTTAAGAATGAAGAAAAAATGAGTGATGTAATAACCATAGACAAAAGAATGAATGAATATAAACACTTTTAAGAAATGGGTGTTCATATTGCATTACAAGAAAGCATACTAGCAGTGCTAATAATGCTTTATGCAACCTTTACTTCAGTGATTGTATTAGGTCCTTGAACAATTATTGGACATTATCCATGATGATGTGAGACTAACGAAGTAAGGAAATCCAGAAGACAAACTTTCATGTTTGGATAAGAGCATAGACCTTTTGACAGAAACAACGATGAAACAATTTAATGATTATTACACAGACTTTGCAATTCAAAAGGGAAAGAACAACAAAAGAAGCATTTCTGAGATTAATTTTGAGAAGATCAATAGGCCAAAAGGGCTTTCACTAGTCCCCCAAACACAAATGAAAAATTTATGGGGGAAAAAATTAGTAGAACAGGACAAAAAAAATTGCGCCATACATATATGTATCGTCACTGCATATATAGACAAGTACAGCTCACCGTTTTGGTAGCCCTGCACTGTTGACTTCACAGTCTTGCATAATTGTAGTTGCATATTAAAAATTGATAGTTTGAATATACAATCAAACTGAATCTAACAAAATTCAACATGAAACTGCTTGTACACACATATGTAAACATATGTATGTATGCATGAATGTAATTGTGTGTGTGTGTGTGTGTGCTGGAGCATATGCACAGGCCCTAACCTGCCTAACACATATACACATAAGCTCTCTGGTGACAAGATTAGAGGAGCCTATTYGCTTTGTTATGCATGGATGCAAATATTCATTGAAGATTAGCTAGAAAGGTGATGGTACTAATAAAACAGCAATAAAAGATCACAGATGAAGAGCTGGTCAAGCTCCACAATCCACATATTACTACTAATGCTTTCATGAATACACCTACCTATATGCGCAGCCACACAGCCACACAGCCACACAGCCACATACATATATATAAGATTGCTACCATATACCAATGTTCTTCCACCCCCCAAAGTCATATTTCTTGAGCTTATTCCCCTTTACTTTAAGACTAGATTCTAGTGGTAGGAAAATTTGGGAATAGCTAGTCATGCTCCACAGATTCACCTACTCCATGCAAACATAAATGACATAAGTATACATAAGTTATAGGCTATGTGATCTAATTTGAATTTATTGCCTTTTAGGCTTGGATTTTAACATTGTAAAAGGACATATGAATAATTAAAAGATCTTCACTATTTTTCAACACTGAAAAGAACATTAGGACTGCATAAAGAAAAGGAAAAACTCCCTAAGCTACCCCCAAAAAACAAATATTATTCCATGAATAACAAAGAGACTAGGCCAACAGGCACACATTGAWATAATATGTAGTCAAACTGTTAAAAATTCTCATGTTTAGTACATCAGGAATTCAAGATTGTCAGCAGAGTGCATAAAGCAAACATGATCAGCCACATCAACACACTGATTTTAGTCTTCACACACTTCTTAGAATTTAAAAAAAATGCATTAGAATTATCAATTGACCACTTGACCAGAAGTCTTAGTGAAATATTTTACTGAAATGATCGAGTTTGCCTCAAATCTTAACCACTAAAGAGCCTCCCAATATTACATTAGAGGTCCAGTGGGAACTGTTGGAAAGTAAGAGGAAGAAATTTMACAGAGCTCCCCCCACCCCCCCGCCCTCCTTTCATATCATATTTAAATCTTACGGTTTTTTCTTTAGTGAAAGCCCTTTGATGCAGTTGAGTCCAATTGACCAAATGACCAATCTACACTATAATGGAAGTATATATTTGTTGCATATACAAAAATCATTTATGTGCAATGTAAAAATTTTGGCAGTCACCTGAGAAGAGCTTGGGCTAGACCTAGAAATTTAAAACACACTTAGTCTCTTAAACAATTGCAATTAAGTTTAGACTTTTGCACCTATCTTGTTCATCCATTCCAGTTAAAGAGAAAAAAATTCTAAACACTCACTCTATCACATTACTTCCACAAGCTATGTAATTCTATATAGGCATGGAAAATTTTACACTGGTCCATCAATACCTACAATTAAAATATTCATAAGAAACTAAATGAATTCTAACTTGAAATAACTTAAGCCTTTCTAACTACATGGGCCATTATTCAACAACGCCAAAACATTATTCAGCAATCTTTTGTCAAAACCCCTCATAATTCTTTATATAACATAGTGATCTCCACATGAGTATTATTGGTGTACTTTGCTATGTTTGTTAGTTGTTGCTATAGTAGTTAAGTGGGTTATTACAACTAACTACCCCTTTATACTTGTTGTGAGCTGAGTTCTGTATAAATACTCATGTTCTGCTGTAATTGATTCAATCAATCAAAATAAGAAACATCTCCTACTTACTCTCTTATTCTCTCTTTCTCTTCTTCTGTCAATCTTTCCTCTTTCCTTATTTCTCTTGTTACTGCTGCAATTGTGTGTATAATCCTGCCAAGTCTGATTATACCACAACACAATATCCCATTGCATAATAACATAACAAATAATTCACAAAAAAAGTTACAAATACACCAACTAAGAATAGCAATTTAATGCACATATAACGCAAAATCATTCAAAGAATATGCGACATATTCATTTGAAACACAGCAAAAATTCGAAAAAGTAGAATGTACTTGAGTGGAGAAAGGTTGCAAATTGACGGGGGAAAACAGAACATGATAGGCAATGAAGCAATAAGAAAAGTACCTGGAGTAACAGGAGAGGGAGAATGTTAGTGTCACTCCAACAAGAACACTTGCACAGTGCAAATTTTTTGAAAATTTCCGCTTGCGAATATCATTGCTTGCGAATTCTAACTTCGTTTTGCTCATGTAATGTAGAATTATACAATTAGGTTTTGTTGATTTCTGTTTTTCTTGATTTCTTGCTTCGATTGATTTTAAAGCAGAATTATTTTCGTACTCCTATTGTGACCTTGATTTTTCAATTCAACTCAAATTTTGATACAGTTTTGGCGGATGTGATTTTGTTCAATTTGAAAGTATTGTATAAATTTTCCAATAATTATAATTAATCTTCGCGCATTGTTTGTTAAGATTTATGTTCAATCTCCTGGGATTATCTATATGTTATATCGGATTTATAATATTTAGTTCTAAGTTACAGTCTCCCATATTATCAAATGATCTATAAATTTAATCATGATAGCACTTATTCATTCTGTTGGTGCACCTTAAATTGGCCTCCTATATTAATTAAACTTCTAATTAATGAATATTGTTGAGTTTACTCTCTGGTTTGTAGCTCTTAATTTGAGTGGGATTGATTTGAATTATCCCTCATTATGTTCTTCTCACTTCTTTGAAGCTGCATGCATTGCTTCTCAGTCAGGTGTGTTATGCTGCTCTGCTGAGAATTCCACTCGCACGGTATTATGACAGTATGCTCCAAAAACAGCCGATTTATATCTATTATTTATTGTCTATCTCTTGCTTAACTAATTTTTTAATTGCTTGAAGCGTAAACGTATTCCCGGAAGAGATGACTTGAATGTAAAAGTGTATGAGGTATTGTTTTTAAATGCGGCAGTCTAATTTSTGTAGAAAAATTTATGTGTTTTTCCCCTTTCTAAAATGATAATTTTTTAAATAGGGATTTGTCTGTAGCAAAAGATCACTTGTGAAGGAAGTTGGAGAAGTATTGAGGTTACGCAAGGTGTCTCGTGAACAGGTTAGTAGTATTTTGCTATTTGTTGAGGTTTAATTAGAGCATCTTCCAAGCATTGTAGAATTGCATGTATGTATTTCTTTGTCTTAGAGGTGGGTGAGCAAAGTAGTTGCAATTGTATATAACTAAATAAGATAGTATCGTAATGTGATTTTGTCGTTACAGTATTTTGGTTTTTGACCAAGGATGTGTTTAGGTGGTATTATTTGGAAACTTCATAGTACCTTATAATGGAGGGTCCTTTTGTGTAGTTATTGTATTGTCCAATAAGTGTCAGTACTTTTTTTTGCAGCGACCCAATGTGATATGTCGAGTAGAATCAGTTGGTAGGATTTGTGCATCTTTTGATGATTGCAGGCGACGGTGGGTTAAGGAGATGAGTTTTGGAGGGTTGCTTCACTTAGTTGGCATGCGCCTTCCTCGATCCTTGTGTTACTGGCTTATGACTAGAGTAGATCCAGTTAATGAGATGTTGACTGTGTGTGACAAGAAATATAGGYTGTCGGCTAACCAGGTTAGGTGGGTTTTGGGGCTTCCTAAAGGTCCCAGACCTGTGCCTTGTACATTCGAATCATAATCAATTGGATTAATGATATTGAATTTTGAGAAAAAATTTGGTGAGGTTTAGACTAATTTAGACATTTCTAAAGGTAAGGAAGTGACACGAAAAGGGYTTTCGGTGACTCCTTTTGTTGTAGAACGGTTGATGTCTGAATTTGACGCTAGTGAAGTTGTTGAGTTTAAGACCTTGCTCTTATTGGCGTTGTTGGAGCTGCCCAGCACAGTGTAACAGATTTCCTAAGGACTTCCTCCCTGCATGGGGTTGTGCATCTGTTGCTCGTCGTTACGACTGGTGTGCGTTTTTTCACCACAAATTATTGGCAAGTGTAAAGAGGTTTGCTTGCAGATTTTATAGAGATGGTTTTGCTAGTGGTTGCGGTGGTTGTACCTTGTTCTTAGCGGTAATTCTTATCTGTATTGGAGAGAGTAGTGTCATGAATTGTTTGCCTCCAATAGTTAATGCTTGCTTTTGATGATAATCTTATAGGTTTTTTCATCTTGATTAGCTAGACCGTAACCCCCTTGAGTGGAGTACTTGTCCTCGTGTAAGGGTATGGAAAGATGGTGAGATGAGGATTGCTTGTGAAGCTGACCGTACATATGCAGATGGTGACTTTGGGTCTGTCGGGGTATTTATTCCATCTCCTTTTGCTCAGTTTTCCTTTGTATTCAATAATTATAGTTAGCATGTAATATGGTTCTAAATTATATTTAGGTTTGTTTGTTCTGGCTTTACTTTGAGAAMCGAAATTTTAAGTAAATGYAAGTGCTGGACGTCGCGTACGGAGAGAAACATCCCCGTGACGCTCGTGACACTGAAGTGGAGTCTGGTGAAGAAGATGATCTCATTTCCATATAATGTCCATTTTCCTTTAGGTCAATGTGAGGAAGTGGTTGTGTTTATTCTTCATTTATGGAGTAACTAAAGTTGTTTTCTATTATAAGTTATTGTTCAATTGATTCTTAAACTTAGGTCATATTGTTGACCCTAATAAATCCTTGAATTCATTTAGTTTTGTTTTGTTGCAATTCATTTAGTTTT
>SNQN01005427.1:0-18240 GCA_008642245.1 Bassia scoparia | reverse complement strand
GATAGTTTTTGTTTAATTTTTGCGAGATAAACCTTTTATAACCCAAATTTTACGAAAGGAACCTTTTAAAGCGATAATTGCAAGATGAAACCTGAACCAACTTTTTTTTGCAAAATGAAACCGATGATGTCATTCGGTGTTAAGCCTCATTAATCTCCTTTGACTCACTAGTTAGCACCTTCTTACACTATTTGCACTCCCTTGCTCCTTCTTCATCAATTCATCCCTTGATTCTTCTCTCTTCTCCCTCTCCTACCACCACCACCATCACACCACCACGCATTGTAACGTAAACAAACAACAACACACTCACGAGGCAACACCCACCTCACGCTCACCAAACAGCCCATCCACGAACCCCAATCACCACCACGCGCATCCATCGTCCCACCACAAACCCAGCCACCTCATTCTTGCTCGCCGTCATTTTTATATCAAACCCTTAATTCTAAGAGCAAAAAAGCAAATCAATCAACCAACTTGTTCAAATAGTGTTAAAAAACCAAAATCAATCAACCAAATCTCTCCCAAACAAAACCATATCATTTGAGACATAAGGACATTTATCAACATAATTTCAACATTTGTAACCCCATTCCCCACCCCCAAACTGTTCATTCACCAATTACCAACCAAATTAAGTAACCCAATTCAACAAAAAGCAACAACAGCGACGAAATCGTGGCAACAAGTTCTAGTGGCAGGAGAGTACCAAAACACTGACTCAAACACCAATCATTCTTTCAACAATGGCATGACATTCACACCATTGTCATCAATCTTCATTGTTGTTATCTTGTTGTTTGTTTGTTGGTTGCTTCATCGGGAGGGATTACAACCCAATTCGGATAGGGGAAACTTTTGGGGGAAGTTGTTGGGTTGTGGTGGTAGTTCGTAATTTGGGGGAAATTGTGATGAACCTTAGGTTTTGATGAATACACTTCAACCAACAAAGCACAAATTCTATGCATTATATCTATATGTCGTGTTTAGTGATGTGACTGAAAGACCCATGCTTCAAGGAATCTTTAATGGATCGAGACATCCTTAGGAGAAGGAAGGAGTTCCTGTGATCAATTGAAGTTTGGCAAGAAACTCAAGGAAGAAAGTTCAAATCAGGCAACGTTGAGTTCCTTGGAAAATATGACTCGACATTGTGTACAGTAGTTTAGGGTTTCTGATTTATTTATAGTGCTTGGCATTAAAATATGGAATATTTGCTCAAAGGATAAAGGAAATAATGTTAAGTTTTGATTATTCATTAAAGAAAATTTAATCCATATTTTATATAAAGATAATATCTAATAAAGGCCTAAATAATTGTTTCTAGAATAAATATAAATCTTTATAAAATATTAAGATTATTTTTCTATTAAATATTTCTTAATAACTTCATGTTATATCTTTTGGAATAAAATGTTTTATTTCTGATAAAATTTCGTGTGTTTTAAAGAATCCTTTAAAATAGAAAGTTTGTTTTAAGAGAAAAACGTGACTTACTGGCTATATTAAACAACTAACTGAGATTTTAAGGATGATAAAACGGCTAATCTGACTTAGTGACAGATCGGTGTGTTTGGAGCTGGTAGTCAATTCCACTACAAACATCACTCTACCACAAAGAGGGAATAATGTGGTCAATGGATACTACTTGCCTTTCAACGCTTATTGATCACTCTTAATACATTCAGTTGGTAATTAATCAAACACCACACTTGACAAAGAATTAATCATAGCTATTTACTTCGCATATTGTGCCAAACGTTTAGGTTACTTTATTGAGTGTAAAGTGTTTCTTTCTACGTATTGAAGCGAGGGTTGTGAGTTTCATAGCCGAGGGATTTTAGAGGAAATCGAGAGTTAAGGGTTCAGAAGTCATTGTAACTGAGAACGAGGTTCAAGAAGTTCTAGAGAACTAGAAACGAGGTTCTTAGATTGTATTTAGGTGTGCATCCTAATATAATATAGACGAAGTCCTGTGTTGCATCAGGCCCACAGTTTTCCCTCTCTTGCATTTGTCTTGGAGTTTCTGTGTTGAAAAAATCTCTAGTCTCAAGTTCTTGAGTTTAAGTTTCTTTTATTTCCGCAAAAAGTGCTTAAGTTCCTCAATACAATTCACCCCCTCTTGTATTGTTCAGTCGATCCACAAATGGTTGTGCTCGTGATGGATTGGTGATGGTGGCGGCTTGCGAATTTGGGTGGTGAGTACGCTGGTGTGTGGCTCGCAAATTGATTGCTGTTGTGTCTGTTGAAGTGGGCTGCTTGATAGCGGATGTGTGTGTATGTGGTTGGTGGGAAGAGGTGTAATGAAATTGGAGGAAATCAGAGGGGATGTTGAAGTGAGAAGTGCAAATAAGGGTTTTGGATGCAAGAGGTAAGTCAACCCACTTAGTAAGATCAAAGTGTAGTATGATGTCATAAGGCTTCCTTTCGCAATGAAAATTTCATTTTGGTTTCATCTCGATTATCTCTCTAAAGAGTTTCTTTCGCAAAATTTTGATTATAAAAGGTTTCTTCTCACAAAAAATCCTTTTGTTTATTTAATGTTCCATAATAAAATACTTACTGCAAGTGTTACTCGTTGAATTGTTTCCTGCAGAATATCCTTTATCATTGACAGGTTTCTTCCAACCTTCTATTTTGTACTTAAACAGATATTTGCTAATGAAAGAGGTTAAGCTTACACATAGCGTCCACACATAAAACCTCTATTACATTTTTCGTCAAAAGAGGTTGCAATGCAATTAACAATCTAATGTGACAACGCTTATACATAACACTAAACAACAATAACACATTCCTATTAGGTCAGTACCATCCATAATTACTATTACAAAAGCAACAAAATGTGCGTTTCTCGATTTAACATTATGCTAGCAGTAAAAGGCCAATAAAAGTTTCTCAAAAGTAGTGGCACCTAACATTCACGCTCAACAATCCATGTATTTTGAGACTAGTGTCGCCTAGTGTAGACACCTGAAAATGTGTCTCCCCAAATGAGTAATCCGTGATGAAATATAACCGTCTCCGTTTTTTCGGACTCGAAAAGATGCTTTGAACTCACGAAAGTCTGAAATACGTGGAGGTCATACTCGGAATTATTGAGCAAATCACTTACAAGGCAAACATATTTTCTTCGGTTTTCTCGATAAACTCAAAGGTTTTCAAAGGTTTTCAAATGATACACTAGCGATTCTCGTGTTTTGATTTTCATCATGTGCGTCACATTTTCTGAATCCGCCAATATTTTTTAAATTATTTCTGATTTTTCTATGATTTTCTATGAATTTTGCAATGTTTAAATACGCAGAATACGCAGAAATACGTGAATAATTAGAAAAATACTCCGAAATACGTGGAACCTCTAGAACATTCTAGAAATCCTTGCTTGGAGAGCAAGGTGTCTAGGTGCGTCGAACAAGAAATCACGAATAAAATCGAGGAAATCAAAACATATCGAGTTTTTGGAAAAATATACAAAACCATTGAGCGTAATATACGCTGAAATGGGCGTTATACGCTCCTGATGAGCGTATATACGCTCCATTTGAGCGTATATACGCGTCAACAATACACACGATTTTGCCAAAAAAACAAAGAAAGTTGGAAGCTAATACGCTGGAATGAGCGATTATACGCTCCTCACCTGCGTATATACGCTCATCTCCAGCGATATACGCAGGTTTTTCCTGCCCGTTTTGCCTGCCTATAAAACTCCCTGCCTTGCTCAGTTCGAGACACGACTTCAATACGCACAAGTTCACGACTCTCCTCATTTCACTTGACACGATTTTCAATAACACTTACAAGATCCGAGACACATCCATACACTCTCAAAACACTCAAAACACATTCGTTTTCCATTCAAAGCACGATTCTATTCGAATCAACAAGCGAAACAAGGTATAAATCTGAGATACTCACAAAACCATTCTCTCACTCTTTTTCAATCCTTTTTCTTTTTTAATTTGATTAACCATTGTTATGAGTTTTAATTCAATTAAAGCAATGTTAGAACCACTTGTTAATGTTTCATGTAACATATGTAGGTTTTTCCTTATATTCATTGTTCCATTGTTTTTCTTGTTTTCATTTATTATTATACATATTATTATTGTCAATACTAACTCGTTTGTTCGTCGCTATAGCAATTCAACGAAAGGCCATTCCTGAGTTTTATCTAAATAATTGATTGTTGCATGACAGAGTGAGAGGAGATACACATACATATATGCCTACTAACCTTTGTTTTTCATGTCTCATGTATATATATTCAATCACACTTGTATATATTGCTTAAACAAGACCGGAATTTAATCGTTTTCACATTAAAGTCAGTAATCATGGAACGAAACGGTTTTTTTAGGCACCTTATTAACATGACTAACAATCAATGACCGCCTTATTCATTGTAGAAGTCTTGGTGTGTTATAATAGCAACCCACCTAGTAATCAATGCACTTTCAAAGTCAAATCAATAGGCTCTTTTGAATTCAATGTTATGATTTATGGAACTACAATGAGACCTAGTAGAGCCGCTACATGCGGCGAATTGTTAAGATCTGATTCGTACCATGTCCCCGAACCCAGACTGGTTACTTGATTGGAGGGCCATTAATTTGCACAATGTTTCGGGCGTCGCAATTAACCTATATAGCCGTGGCGATTCCCCTCAATTCGACGACACACCCAACGCATTCACATGCGATCCATGGCTCAACTCCATGACACTGAAGCTGAGGTCAACCCCTTGCCTAGGCGGGCAGCCCTACAGTTTTTGGCGACTTCACTGGATATCACCATTTGTGACGTGACAGACTTGAAAGTCTCGTAGTTCCATATCATAATCCAATTGAATTTGTTGTGACCCTTCGAATAGGTATAGTCCTAGGCTCCTTGGTCTCAATATGGGCATTTCTATGCTCGAGACCTCCATAAGGGGGGATTTTATCTTGGTTGCATGTGGTTAATTGATCACATGGCTAAGGTAAGTCTATCCCGCCCATGCCGCGTATGCACTGTTACTAGATGCGTGCATATAAGGGGTTATCTCGCCATACATCACCAATATGTAGTGGTGAAATTGCACCAGCTCTACTCTTAGGCATGTACACTGTCAACTTAACCAAGCCGACTTATTAGTTCACTTAGATCCTGACCTTAAGTGAATTAATTTGTTTTGTGTTCTCGATCAATGTGCTTGTTAACTTGTGACTCTTCCATTCAGTCAAATTCTTAGCCACAACTAAGCCCAGTCCCTTAATCTATGTTTTGTTCAAGACATGAGTTTGTTGATCCTATTAGCCATCCAATCAATTCAAACTCATCGACCTAGAGTCTGACTTAGGTTCAGATTCCAATCCAAGAGTCTTAAATCTGACTTAGATTCAGCTTTTGGCCTTAAATCTGAATTAGGTTCAATTCAATTCCAATTCAAGAACCTTAATCTGAATTAGTTCAATTCAATTCCAATTCAAAAACCTTAAGTCTGAATTAGTTCAATTCCATTTCAACCCAAGAGCCTTGAATCTGAATTAGGTTCGCTTCAACTTCACCTTAAAATGAACTAGGTTGTTCGTAGATCAACCCTAGGCCCAGTCAATTTCAAGTCTCGTAGTCTAAAGGTCCTTAACTTTGAAATAGGCCCATCTTAGTTTGATTCCTTCTCGAGTCTAGCACCTTAACATCAAGATTTCGGTCATAGCCATTCAATCACTTCGAGTCAGTTCCTTAAGTCCAGAACCTCAAACTGAGTAGGTTTGTTCTTAAGAGTTTTCAATCTTTGTTTCTGGTTCTAAAGTGTAATTTCTTGTTTCAGCAAGATAGCAAAGACTCGCAAACTTGTCTCTGGGCCCAGAAGAGTAACGAAAGCCAAACGGCGCTCCTGATCACCAAGACACTTCCATGGCAAACATCGAACAACAGCTTAACGCTATTCTCGAAAGCTTGAGTCTGTGATTCTGCCTTGATGCCCAAGAAAAGAGCATTGGGAGCTGAAAGAAAAGTCGACACCAGGAAAAACTCTCGAGTCTGACGGGGGGAAGACGATGCTGAAACACCACTTCTCCTCCAAAGACTGAGACGGAAAAAAGGTGGAGCAACTATAGAAGAGTGTCAGAGAATGTCCGAAAATTCAGTTCAAGGGCCTCGTGTTGCTGATTATGAGATGAGGCCAGCTTCCAAAGAATTTGTTCATCACTGATTGCCCAAGTTCAATGGGAACTGAAACCCAGAGACCATCTCCGCACTTTAACAATCTCAATGGTCCTTAAGGAATGAGCAAACTATTCACTTCGGTGTTCCCTATTACTTTGACACCCATCCATCCAGGTGGTTCAAGACTCTGAATCAAGCCAAGCTCGATGTATGGAATATCAAACACGAGTTCCTAAACAGATACAGGTACAATCCCAGCTTCCTGTTGTCTCCGTGAACTAGAGCCACCAAGCAATGGTGAGAGAGAAATTTCTCTACTTCCTTAATGGTGGAGGAGAAGCGCTCAAATGACCAATCGACAACGAGGAAGATCAAGTCCGCATGTCATCAAGAACCTTCAGCCCAAGTATCGAGAACCACTCAAGTTTCAACCCATTGATTCGTTTACTGGGCTCTACAAGGTTGCCTCCTAGTCGAGAAGATGTTCAGCCCAAAGTCTAAGGGTAATGGTGGGGGCTTTAACAAAAGGTGGCTCCTCCTTTTCCAACACTGATCAAATCAGCCACATTACCAATGACAACTCTCCTAGCCATCCTGGCTCTTCAAAACAGCCTCTGAGACCACCAGACATTTCTTCCAATTGGTATGTCTTATGAGCAGGCCTTTGATAGACTAACTGCAAAGGTGCACTTGCTCCTATTGGACCCATCCAGACCCTGCAGATGACAAGAAATCTAGGAATTGGAATCCCAATGCCTATTGCAAATTCCACCAAGGAAGGTCACACCACTGAGAAACTGCATCGTTCTGACCACAGGATTCAGACTGGTTTGAAGATGTCGCCTCCCAGTCCCTCCAGCGGCGAAAGATAAGATCAACATCCAAACCAACCCACTTGCTAAACCAGAGTCACCCCAAGGCGTGGTTAATATCCATGCGCCTTCTTAGGATTGAGTCATCGTCGCAGTCCTAGCAATATGTTCTGTTTCACATTCGTTGTCTTTGAGTCTATGTAGTCTTTCAAATAAGCCATGTATGTTTCAAATTTCTTTCATCAATTAAATGATTCATTTTGGCAATTTGTTTTCTAATTCTATGCAAGTCTCAACACTCATTGGCCACAATTGTTTAATCTAATGCTGTATCAATATTCTAATTGAACAATGCCCCAGAGAGCCTTCTTTCACAGCTCCACAAAATGACCCTTCCCTTCCATTCCCTGTCACATCAAATCAAAATCCCTTGCACCTTTTGAGCCACAACACTATCATTTAGCCCATCTTTTTTTCATCACCACATCTACCTAACCCTTTGGACCAACGGTGCGTAGGAAAAGACACGTGCAAAAGAAAGAAAAAAGAATAAAATGGGCAAAAAGAAAAGCAAAATCAAAGTTCAACACAAAGTTTCACAAATGCAAATCAATTCAAAATCCAATCCAAAGTTCAAAGCCCCAAAAACAAAAGACAAAAAGTCTAAAAAGCACACTGCGCACCGTGGGTCACTTCATCAAGCCTTTTTCAACCCTCAAACACAGCCTCACATTACAACCACAAAAGCCCTCTCACACGAGGCATTGTCCAATCATCAACCAGAATCGTTGGTCTGATTCGTAAGGATACGTAGGAAGCCTCTTCTCGAGGTTCGACCGCATCAGCATTAACATTTAAAATTCATTTAAGGTCTTTTGAGTGCTTTACTTGCTAAGAATTCATAATGGTTTTGCCAGTCTAGAACCTACATAGATCATGTTTAACCAACATCATTGGCCAACCTCGTATCTAGCCATCTTTTGACCCCTAGTCACAAATTTGACCCTTTGTATTTCTCGACCATAGCCTATTCTTTGGTCACCTTCAAGACTCATTGACTCATCCCAAAGAGTAAGCACCTGACCTTTGGTTAGTACACTTATTGGGAACTCATCCATACAATCCATCTACCTTCCTCTATGTTGACTCTAAGCCGTAAACCACGTTGTCTCAAAGTCTCGCTGGGGCTCGTTGTCATCAGGCTCCCTTATTTCCAGTTGGGCTTCTTGTCTCCTCAGCCCATAACGTGTTCGAGTCTATTGCTATCAGTGAATTCCTGAAAATCACTTTTGGACCCCTTGCTCTCTTTCCAATCAATCACTTCTCTCATGTTAAGTCAAGTCCCAGTCTCGTTCAAATGTCACCTCTCTAAGTTCACTCTTCAAAAGACACTCTTCAGTTGGCACTTGGTACTAGGATAGACTCTAGTATCGTCCTTTCATGTCTAGAATCAGACCTAGACAAGTCACTTTCAAATCATGTTCTAGAACCAACCTAGACAAGACTCTTTCAAAGGCTCATTCAAAACATGTTCTAGAATCAGACCTAGACGAGACTCCGTCAAATTCAATGACTCTCTAAATCATGTCTTGAACCAGACCTAGACAAGCCACTTCAAAGACTCTCTCAAATCTGTCTAGAATCAAACCTAGACAAGACACTTTCAAATCATGTCTAGAATCAGACCTAGACACAGACACTTTCAAAACATGTCTAGAATCAGACCTAGACAAGCCACTCTCAATTCATGTCTAGAACCAGACCTAGACAAGACTCTTTCAAAGACACTCTCAGAATCATGACTTAACCAGACCAAGACAACCACTTTTCAAAGACTCTCTCAAATCATGTCTAGAACCAGACCTAGACAGACTCCTTCAATGACTCTCTCAGAACCATGTCTAAAACCAGACCTGACAAAACCCTTCAAAAGACTCTCTCAAACCATGTCTAAAACCAGGACTTAGACAAGACCCTTTCAAATTCAATGACTCTTGCAAACTATGTCTGAACCAGACTCAGACAAGGCCCTTCCAAATTCAAAGACTCTTTCAAAAACCAATGACTCTTGCCACTTTCCTAATCTCAAGGTCACAAGTTACAAGTCAACATTGCATGCAATTCGCATAGACATAAAAACAGACCTTATGTCTCACCAAGGTAGTCCTTATCCTGAATTAGCTATCATTTTCACAGTCAATGCCTCATTTCATTCGGAAAGCATGGACACGCCTGCATCATCAGGTCATCCTGGACGTCGGAGCTTGATTACGAAGAATCGCAGACCTCAAGACTATAGTACGAATCGAAGCCCTCAAACGCATAGACCGCTACAGAAATATTGTTTTCAGACCGCTGTAACACACTGAAATGTGTCTCCCCAAATGAGTAATCCGTGCATGAAAATATACCGCGTTCTCGCGTTTGTTTCGACTCGGAAAAATGCTGTTAACTCACAAAAGTTGAAATACGTAGAGGTCATACTCGGAAATATTGAGCAAAGATCACTTACAAGCAAACATTTTTTCTTTCGGTTTCTCGTAAACTCAAAGGTTTTCAAAGGTTTTCAAATGAAGTTACACTGCGCGATTCTCGTGCTTTTTGATTTTCATTCATGCTGCGTCACATTTTTCTGAATCCCCATATTTGTTACATTATTTTTCTGATTTTATCTTATGATTTCTATGAATTTGCAAGTTATAAATACGCAGAATACGCAGAAAATACGTGAATAATTAGAAAAATACTCGGAAATACGATGGACCTTCTAGAACTTCTAGAAATCCTTGCTTGGAGAAAGCAGGTGTCTAGTGCGTCGAATCAAGGAAATCACGAATAAAATCGGAGAGAAATCAAAACATATCGAGTTTTTTGGAAAAAATATACAAACCACTTGAGCTATATACGTAAATGGAGCGTATATACGCCTCCTGATGAGCGTTATATACGCTCCATTTGAGCGTATATACGCTCAACAATACACACGATTTTTTGCCAAAAAAAAGCAAAGCGTATATTAACGCTATATGCAGCGTATATACGTCCTCTAACTAGCGTCTATACGCTCATCCAGCGTATATACGCAGGTGTTCTTTTGCCTCGTTTTGCCTCGTGCCTATAAATACTCCCTGCCTTGCTCAGTCGCAACCGACTTCAATACGCACATTCACGACTCTATCACACTGACACGATTTTCACAAACTTCAAGTCACGAGAACACATCAACACTCTCAAAAACACTCAAAAACACATTCGTTTTCCATTCAAAGCATCGATTCTATTCGAAAGCAACAAGCGAAAAGGGTATAAATCTGAGATTACTCACCAAAACCTTTCTCTCACTCTTTTTTGAATTCCTTTGTCTTTTTTAAATATTATAACCATTTTATTAAGTTTTAATTCAATTAAAGCAATGTAGAAACTCACTTGTTAATGGTTTCATGTAAATATGTAGGTTTTTCATTAATGATTTATATTATTCCACTTAGTTTTTTGATACATATATATTGTCCATACTAACGACTTTGTTCGTCTCTATTAGCAATTCAATCGAAAGGCGATTCCTTGAGTTTTATTCTATTAATTTGATTGTTGCATGACAAGGTGAGACGGGATACACATACATATAGCTCTTACTAACCTTGTTTTTCATGTCTCATGTATATATATTCAATCACAACTTGTATATATTGCTTTAAACAGACCGGGATTTAATCGGAATTTGTCACCATTAAGTCAGATATCATGGACGACGGTTTTTAGCACCTTATTAACATGACTACAATCAACGTGACCCGCCTCATATATCTGTAGAAGTCTTTGTTTGTTCATAAGCAACCCCACTAGTAATCAATGCACTTTCATAAGTAATCAATTAGGCTGCTTCTGAATTATCAATGTTCTGATATTGATGGAACTACATCGAGACCGAGTAGAAGGCCCGTCACGGGAGGGGCGAATTGAGTACAGATCGATTACCCATTGTCCCCGAACACGACTGAGTTACTTGATTGGACTAGGGCCATTAATTTGGCACCCATGTGTCGGGCGTCCGTGATAAACCATTTAGCACGTGCGATCCCCTCAATTCTATTTGACACACACCCAACGCATTCATATCGGATTCCAGGGCTCAACTCCATCGACACTGAAGTGAGGTCAACGCCCCTGCCTAATGGCGGCGAAGCCCTACAGTTTTTGGCACTTTCACTGGGATAATCACCATTTGTTGATGGACAGACTGAAAGTCTCTAGTTTCCATATATCATAATCAATTACAATTTTGTTTGGACCCTTCGAATGGTCATTCTTAGGCACCTTGTCTCGAATATGCCATTCTATGCTCCAAGATCACCTTAAGGAGGATTTTATCTTGTTGCATGTGTTAATGACACTGTAAGGTAAATCCTATCCTGCCCATGCCGCGATATGACACGTTTACTAGAGATGCGTGTATATAAGGTATCTCGGCCATACATCACCAATCTTGTGGTGAGTGAAATTGACCCAGCTCTACTCTTAGCATGGTACCACATCAACTTAACCAAGCCGACTTATAGTTCACTTAGATCCTGACCTTAAGTGGAATAATTTGGTTTTGTGTTCAATCAATGTGCTTGTGTAACTTGTGACTCTTCATCAGTCCAATTTCTTAACTAAAGCCCAGCCCTTAATCTATGGTTCAAGACATGAAGTTCCGTTGATCCTTTAGCCCATTTCAATCCAATTCAATTCAAAACTCCATTCGACCTAGAGTCTACTTAGGTTCGTCCAATCCAAGAGTGCTTAAAAATCTGACTAGATTCGACCTTTTTGGGCCTTAAATCTGATTAGGTTCATTCAATTCCACATTCAAAACCTTAAGTCTTGAATTAGGTTCAATTCCATTTCAACCAAGAGCCTTAAATCTGAATTAGTCCACTTCAACTTCAATTAAGAACCTTTAACTAACTACTTTCGATCATAGACTCAACCCTAGCAAACTTTAGATTCAAGGCTAGGCCCATTCAAATTTCAGTGCTCGATACGGATCGAAGAGGTCCTTATTCTGAAATAGGCCATTCTTAAGGTCTGAATCTTCTTGAGTCTAGCACCTTAAATAAACTTAGGGTTCTAGCCCATTCAAGTCTACTTTCAGACCTCAAAACTGAGTTGAGAGTTTGTTCTAAGAAGAAGAGTTTCAATCTTTTGTTTCTGGTTCTAAGTGTAATTTTATTTCAGCAAGATAGCAAAGGACTCGCAACTTGTCTCGGGCCCAGAAAGAAGTAAACAAGAGCACAACCCGACGCGCTCACTGATCAACAAGACACGTCAATGGCAAAATTCGCCAACAACAGCTTAACCGCTATTCTAGAAAGCTGAGTTTGTGATTCTCGCCCTTATTGATGCCCAGAAAAGAGCATTGGGAGCTAAAGAAAAGTCGACCCAGGAAAAACCTCTACGAGTCTTTTTCTTAAAAAAAGCTGACCGGAAGGAGAAAGACGAGCTGAAACACCACATTCCTCCTCCAAAAACTGAGCGGAAAAAGGTGGGAGCCACCTGAAATTGTTGGTCAAGAGAATGTCCGAAAATTCAGGTCAAGGCCTCGTGTTGCTGATTATGAGATAAGGGCCAGCTTCCTAAGAGTTTGTCATCACTGATTTGCCCAAGTTCAAGGGAACTGAAGACCAGAGAGATCATCTCCGCACTTTCAACATTCATCAATGGTCCTTAAAGGAATGACAAGACTATTCACTTCGGTTTCCCTTTTTACTTTGGACAACCATCATCCAGGTGGTTTAAGACTCTGAATCAAGCCAAGCTCGATGAGCTGAATATATTCAAACACAGTTCCTAAAGCAGTAAGTTTACAATCCCAGCTTCCTGTGTGGTCTCCTAGAAAATAAGGCCACCAAGCAAGGTGAGAGAGAAATTCTCACTTCCTTAATAGGTGAGGAGAAGCCGCTCAAATGACCAATCGACGAATGCAGGAAGATCAATTCGAAGGTCATTAAGAACCTTCACCAAGTATCGAGAGCCACTCAAGTTTCAACCATTGATTCACTTACTGCGCTGCTACGAAGGTTTGCTCCTAGTTGAGAAGATGTTCAAGCCCAGAAGTCTAAAGTAACGGATGTTTAACAAGAAGGTGCTCCTCCTTTTCCAACACTGATCAATCGACCACATCACCAATGACAACTCTTCTAACCATCCTGCTCTTTTCAACACAGGCCTCGAGGCACCAAAGACATTCCCTTCCAATTGGTATGACTTATGAGTCAGCCTTGATAGACAACTGCCAAAAGTCACTTGCCCATTGACCCACTCCCACCGCTATCAGATGATAAAATCTAGAATTGGATCCCAACCATTGCAAATTCCACCAAGGAAGGGCTCACACCACTGAAACTGCCATCGTTCTGAAGCACAGCATTCAAGACAATTGGTTGAAGATTGTCGCTCCCATTCCTCCAGCGGCAAGGATTAAGATCAACATCCAAACCCAATCCCACTTGCTAAAACCATGAGTCGCCCCAAGCGGTGGTTATATGATCATGCCGGCCTTCTTTAATAAGTCAATCGATCCTAGTCCTAGCACTTAATTTCTTTTCCAATTCGTTCTTTTGAGTCTATGTGTCCTTCCAAAAATAACCATTATGTCTCAATTTTCTTTCATCAATTAAAATGATTTCATTTTGCAATATTGTTCTAATTCTATGAATCTCAACACTCATTGCCACAAGTGTAATTTAATGACTGATTCAATTATTTAATTTACAATGCCCCAGAGAGGCCCTTCTTTCACACATCCACATAAATACCCCTCCCTTCCATCCTTTGTCACATCAAATCAAAAACCCTTGCAACCCTTTAGCCACAAACATATCAATTGCCTATCTTTCTCTTTATCACCCACATCCACCCTAACCCTTTGAAGGCCAAACGGTGCCGTAGGAAAAGACACGTGCAAAAGAAAGAAAAGAAAAAATAAATGCAGCACTCTCCTTAGCATCATTAATCTCCTTTGACTCACTAGTTAGCACCTCTTTTACACTATTTGCACTCCCTTGCTCCCTTCTTCATCAATTCATCCCTTGATTTCTTCTCTCTCCTCCCTTCTTCCTACCACCACCACCATCACCACCACCACGCATTGTAACGTARACAAACAACAACAACACTCCACGAGGCAACACCCACCTCACGCTCACCAAACWGCCCCATCCCACGAACCCAATCACCAACCACGCGCTCCATCGTCGCCACCACAAACCCAGCCACCTCATTCTTGCTCGCCGTCATTTTTATATCAAACCCTTAATTTCTAAGAGCAAAAAAAGCAAAATCAATCAACCAAACTTGTTCAAATAGTGTTAAAAAACCAAAATCAATCAACCAAACTCTCTCCAAACAAACACCATATCATTCTGAGACATAAGGACATTCTATCAAACATAAATTCAACATCTTGTAACCCCAATTCCCCCACCCCCAACTTGTTCATTCACAATTACCAACCAAATTAAGGAACCCAATTCAACAAAAAGCAACAGAACAAGCGACGAAAGTTCGTTGGCAACAATAGTAGCAGTGGCAGGAGAGTACCAAAACTGACTCAAACACCAATCTTCTTTCAACAATGGCATGACATTCACACCATTGTCATCATCTTCATTGTTGTTATCTTGTTGTTGTGTTTGTTGGGTTGCTTCATCGGGGAGGGATTACAACCTCCAATTTCGAGTAGGGGAAACTGTTTGGGGGAAGTTGGGTTGGGTGGTGGTGGTAGTTCGTGAATTTGGGGGAAATTGTGATGAACCTTAGGTTTTGATGAATGACACTTCAAACCAACAAAGMAAATTCTATGCATTATATCTAATATGTGTGTTTAGTGATGTGATTGAAGRACCCATGCTTCAAGGAATCTTAATGGATCGAGGACATCCTTAGGAGAAGGAAGGAGTTCCTGTGATCAATTGAAACAGTGGTCAAGGAACTCAAGGAAGAAGTTCAAAATCAAGGAACGGGTTGAGTTCCCTTGGAAAACAATATGACTCGACATTTTGGCGTACAGTACATAGCGTTTAGGGTTTCTAGATTTATTATAGTGCTTGGCATTAAAATATCGGAATCCATTTGCCCTCAAAGGTATATAAGGAACATCAATGTTAAGTTTGTGATTATTTCATTAAAGAAATTTAATCCCGATATTTATATATAAAGATACATATCATAATAAAGGCCCTACAGATAATTGTTTCTAGAATAAATTAAAATCTTTTTATAAAATTATTAAAACGATTATTTATTCTATTAGCATATTTCATTAAAACTTTCATGTTTTATATCTTTTGGAATAAATTTTTATTTCTGATAAAATTCGTGTGTTTTAAAATTCCTTAAAATAGGAAAGGTTTGTTTTAAGAATGTAAAACCGTTGACTTACTGGCTCCATATTAAAACAAACTAACTGAGATATTTAAGGATGGATAAAACGGCTAAATCTGACTTAGTGAGATCGTGGTGTTATGGAGCTTCTAGGTAGTCAAGTTCCACTACAAACATCACTCCTACTACAAGAGTGTGTAGAGTAATGCATGAGACAAGATCTAATGAACATTGGATCATTATGGCCATAAACTACCTTTGGCTGTTTCAACGCTTATGATTCACTCTTACATAGGTGAGCGAGTACATTTCTAGAGTTGGTCGAGAGACAAATTATACTAGAAATCACACACCCACAGTGTGGCGCAGTCTTGACAAGACCTTTTCCAATCAAATACTGTTTACCTATATCACATTTAGTATGGTTGCCAAAACGTGTGATAGCGTTAGTTGTTATTGAGTTGTAGACTTTTGCTTGTCCTTTCCGTGCCGTATGTGAATTCAAGGTGGGATGCTTTGTGTGCTTATGCTTTCCAATAAGCTGCGCGCGAGGAATCTTTATAGAAGCGGCACAAATCGACAGATCCTCCTATAAGAGGTGTATGATCGAAGCAACGTTTCAGTTTGTGTGATGATGCAATTCGTGTCCCATCAAAGAAGTTCCCTCATAGAGAAATCTTGCGTACGTGCACAACGCGGAGAGAGTGGCCGTCTTCATTATGGCATACATTCTTATCCGGCTTGTACCTGCATCTCGCTGAATTTATCATGATCTAATTATAAGGACATCCGAAGTTATCCTTCTAATATTTGGTGTCTGCATCAATGTCGACTACAACGGGTCCCATTTTTGCCTCTTCTTGGATCAGACTCTCTGTTCTCCAACTTGCGAAGGAGTAGGGTTCGCATTGCGTGATTTGATAGAATACTTGAAAATCCTCTACTTGTCGCTCGTTCCCTTGAGTTTAAGTTTCTTTTATGTTCCCCGCAAAATAGTGTCATTATAAAGTTACCGTCCCAACTACTCAATTAACCGTTACGGCCCCCTCTTTATTTGTTTCGCAGTCAGACATCTCCATCAAATTGGTGGCTGAGGTCCGCTCAAGTTGATAGAGTAGTGAGCGTAACTGGTGTGGATCATCTTAGGTAGCGTGTCCTGCGCGTGGCGCTTTTGCTGAGAGACTAGTGGTGCAGCACACCCTTACGGGAGTTGTGTGCCTACACTAGCGGTGTTAGCTTCTTAAGCACCCCTAGGGGCAATAGGAAAAGCCTGTCGTCTCTCAACCATGTCTTTGCAATTTGGTAATTAAGGTGGCTGCAGCAGGTCTCGCATGAACTGATCGGATATGTTCGTGGTTGCAGTTGTTGTGGCTCGTCTTGGTGTGAAGTCCTATGTGGTTGAGTCACTGTCCTCAATGTTGGCATGACCTCTTTTTCCACAGGAATCAGCCCGATGGTTATCGGGCGTATTAGCAAACTGACTCGAATGTGAACAAGCCTTACTCTAATTGAGGACGCCTTCTCTAACGTTGGGATTTTGGAGTGTTCGAGTCCGCAGTAAGTGGTGATAGTGGTAGCGTTGATGTGTGGATAGAACAGACCCGCGTATGGGGTGGTACAAGGACGCGGTATTGGGAGAAATTCATTTGCGACGCGTGTGTTGTTTATTTGTGCTGTGAGAAGTTGCATAAATATGAAGCCAGTGCTGTTTTGTGTGTATGCCATATTATTGTTAGAATGGAGTTTACACACATTGGACAAAATTTTGCATGGCCTCCTACTTATTAACGATCCAGTTTACAGGTCAGTAATATTAGGGGTGCGGTAATCGAATGTTCCATAAGGCTCTCTCTTTAATTTGTCGCATACTCGAACAATTGCTTCTCGCATTTATCTTTTCTCTTTTATGGCAAATGTATCGCTCCTTTCCATACAATTTCAAAGAGCGCTATTTCGTGTACTTCGTGATCAGAACATATATTGGATACTCACAAATTCGTGGTTCTTCTTCACAAAACAATCCCCTTATTGTTTATTTATATGGTTTCCATAATAAACCATTACTTACTGCAAGTGTTTACTCGATTGAATTTGTTTCCCTGCAGAATAAGTCCTTTTCATTGACAGGTTCTTTCCAACCTTCTTTTTTGTAGCTTAAGACTACACTGAGAGATTTTATGCTGCCATGAAAAGACCTGGTTAAGCTTCCACAGCGAAGCTGTATTCATCACATTTAAACGTGCAGCAACGTTGTTAAATTTACCAACACATCATATTCTTTTTTCGTCTACGTCCAACTTCCATATTCAGTTATAGTCGGCAAAGAGGTCTCAATCTGCCACATAACTACATAGCAAAGATGTTCATAACCTTGTGCACATATACGCATTAACTACATGAACACTATCACAAACGTAGCGCTAAGGAGTAATAGCCACGGTTGATATCCTTTTATTCCGTGTACTTTGTCATCTTGCTTTAAATTCCCTTTCAAAAGTTCCCACAAGGAGGTGGGAAAGCTCGTATCAAAGTAGCTCGCATCCATCATATTTGACTTATTGTAGCAATGTACAGCAACAAAAAAGATGACGTCGTTCATTCCTAACTTGTTTAGTCTGAATTGTCCGTATCTCCAGCTTAGCAGTTTAAGTTACTTACACTAAAGGCTGGAATCGTGAAAAGCAAATGTGTTGTCATGAACGTAAAACACTCTTGTGGCAACTCAGGCCATTACGGCTCTCCCAAAATCATTCAACGGCTACAAGGGAAAACAATATGTGGCGGCAAAATGTATTGTCATAGACTTTAGAGTGTCCAACACGTCCTAGTGTTCTAGGATCACTTACTGCTAAAATGCCTCGTATGGTGGCGTGCTCAACAATTCCTTTTGAGATGGAACCCAGGA